>PVJS01031059.1:0-23668 GCA_004027185.1 Glis glis | reverse complement strand
TAGAATGCCCCTGGGTTCCATCCCCATTACAAAAAGAAAAAAGCATCTGCGTGCATTATAATGAAATACATAGTGCAGACTTTTAAAATACTGGCACGGGTTCGCGGCCAGCCTCAGCTACTTAAGTGAGGCCCTCTGCAACTTCATGAGACCCAGTTTCAAAATAAAGTATAAAAAATAGGGCCGGGGGTGTAGCATGAGGTAGAATGCCCTTAGGTTCAATTCCTGGTACTGCAAAAAAAAGACCTTGAAGTCAAACTACCAAGGAGATTCTTATACCATGCCTTACTGGACTTTATTTTAAGTTATCTTTGTGAGATATGACCATGTAGCAATAGATGAGATTAATTTACACACTATAGGTTTCTATTATGATTTCTGTATCAGATCATGATTTGGGATTCTCATCGTATCCTCTAAATGAAAAAGAGTCAACTTCTTTTCTTCTTCTTCTTCTTCTTCTTCTTCTTCTTCTTCTTCTCCTTTGTTTACTAACAACAGTATGAATGCACTGAGTAGAATAAACGAAAAAGTATCACAGAGAGAAAAATGGTTTTAAAATATTTTCATTATAGAAAAATATCTTTGAGATATCTGAAAATGTCTACATACCAGTAAAATTCACAATCTGGAGTAGCCTTAGAAAGCATATTGGTATCAAAATTTAACAACAAATGTTGTTACACCAAAAGAGTTAAACTATATTGAAATAAACTCAATAATGGAAGAAATGGGAAATGACAATAGAAGCAGGAGTGATCCTCCATTCCCCAAGAGACAAATTCATCTGGAAGCTACTTTCATTTTTTTTTATCCCTATGTGTTCACCTCTCATCCAGATTCTCTTGGTTTCAAGTTTATATATAGAAGGCTTCAGGGTAGTGGACAAATATCTTTGTTGTTTTGTTTTATTTCACTTCATAAATAATATTTTTCTAATTATAAGGGTAAAATATAAAAGCATAGTTTTAATTAATTTTTATTCTTTGCTAAGCATTTTTAATTCTACTAAAATTTAGGGTGAGAACATATTGTTAGACCTAGCTGGATGAACATGTCTCTGATATTATAGTTATCAAGTTAAAAGTTAATACATATATAACAAAAATAAGTAAATTTAAGAAAACAAATTAAAAAAACAGATAAAGCTAATGGGAAATTAAATGGAAGCAGACCATAAATGTCAATAAACTGTGGGGAATACAAAGAAGATAGATATGAAATAACTTATTAGTTTAAAATGTTTTCTAAAATGGAAATTAGCTGTATACATAGTGCAGATAAAAAGTAATTTTCTGCTGAGAACCCTGGAAATGACAGAGAATTAGAAGTTTGGTTAAAAAATTAACCCTGGAAATTACAGAGAATTAGAAGTTTGGATAAAAAAGGAAGATTGAATAAGTGTCTGATTAAGGAGAATGCTAATTCCCAATGCACTCTTCCAACACTATAAATAGTAACTATGCCTCCCAAAAGTAGGGAAATAATGACTTCTTGATAGTACAAAAGACAAGTGCTGGAACATAAATACTAACACAGGTGAGAATAAAGGTAAGTTTTCTGTCTCAGTTCATTTTAGGTTGCCACAACAGAAGACTACAGATGGGATAATTGGTAAACAATAGAAGCTTATTCAATTCAACGTTCTGGAGGTCATGTAGTCCAATATCAAGTTTCTGGCATCTGATAAGAGCCTTCTTGGTGCATCAAAACATGGCAGAGGGTATCACACGAGAGAGTGCAAGAACAAGCCAGTCCAGTTCTCTCTTCCTTTTCTTGTAAAGCCACTAATCTCATCATGGTGGCTCCTCACCCATCTAATCCTAATTACTTCCCAAAACCACACTTCCAAATACCATCTACATATGAATTTAAGTTTAAAGTGTCCAACATATGACTATTAGGAGAAACTTTAAAACCATAGCAGCTGTCATAGTAAAAACTGGTAAAATAAATGGAAATACTCACAGTGGATTTGGATAGCTCCAGTTTTTTTTTTTTTTTTGGGGGTTAGTCTCAGAATACTGAAATCCAGGTTGATATTCCAATAGTAAATTCTATTAACTTTTCAAGTATTTTCTAATAATAAATTATATTAACTTTTCTAATATTTTCACAGATTTTATCACATCTGTGATGGGGAAGAACAGGTGTGCTGTGTCTTTCCTCCTTCTTAAAATGGATAATTAAGATATATCTTAGGAATTCTTCTTCCAGCCAATGAAAATGTATTCATCACCTGCATTCATTGTTCTGGAGCCCCAAAACATAAAAAAATGATGAGATCCTACCAATGTAACAAAATGGATTAAACTGGAGATCATTATATTAAGTGAAATAGCCAAGCATAGAAAGACAAGTGCTACATGATCTCACTCCTATGTGAAAACTAAATAAGTTAAACTCATCGAAGCAGAGAGTGGAATGCTGCTTACTAGAGGCTAGGGAAGGTAGGAAGGTATGCAAAAATGTCGATCAATTGATACTGAGTTACTGTTAGATAGGAGTAAGAACTTCTAGTGTACTGTTTATTGCATAGTTGGGTGACTATAGATAATGACAGTGTACTTTGTATTGCAAAATGGTAGAAGACAATTTTAAATGTTTTTGCCATAAATAAATGACAAATGTTTGAAAAGATAAATGCCGCCGGGCGTGGTGGCGCACACTTGTAACCCCAGTACTTTGGGAGGCAGAGACCGGAGGATCCAGGTTCATGGCCAGCCTCAGCTCTCTCTCTCTCCCTGTTTCTCTCTCTCTCTCTCTCTCTCTCTCTCTACTTAGTGAGGACCTCCACAACTTCATGAGACCTGGTTTCAAAATAAAGTATGAAAAAATAGGGCCGGGGGTGTAGCGTGGAGGTAGAACGCCCCTGGGTTCAATCCCCGGTACCGCAAAAAAAAAAAATTAAAAAAAAAGATAAATGCCCTGATTTAAACATTTTACTATACAAATATATACATATGTATTGTCTAAATATATATTACATATTTAGATTCAAATAATATATGTTTTAGATTTAGATGATATACATGTATTAAAAATCAATTTAAAAATAAATTTAAATATATCTAAAAAGGAAATCTGTTTTCCAATTAAATAAAACTAATGCCAGAGGTATAACAAAAGTTTAAAAGTGCAATAGTGAAGGAAACTAAGAACATAAATTAATTTTAATAACTGACAACCAGGATTTGATACCTTAATTGTAAAGGAGAAAATAGTTTAAATAGGGACTCCAATTACTAACCAGGAGCATTAAGAACAAAAATACCAGCCAGGCATGGTGGTGCACGCTTGTAATTCTAGTACTTGGGAGTCTGAGACAGGAGAATCCATGTTTGCAGCCAGCCTCAGCTTCTTAGTGAGGCCCTCTGCAACTTAGTGTAACCCTGTTTCAAAGTAAATAATGAAAAAATAGGGCTGCGGGCATAGCTTAGAGGTAGAATGCCCCTGGGTTTAATCCCTAGTACTGCAAAAAAAAAAAAAAACTAAGTTTAAAACTTGAAAACATTAATAGTTGTAAGGTTTGTTCTGAATTCAAATTACTGAACTAAAGTTTTTTCTTCTCAGTATGTTGCAGATGCTGCTCTCTTTTTAATGTGGCAAGTAATTTTCTCAGAAAAAAATCTTAGGAATAAAAAATAATATGAAATAAAATGATTAATAGTAGTTTTGTGTCCTTTTCTAGCCTTGAAGATGTCTATAGATTTGATCCTTTGTCAAAACTATTTTCACAATTAAATCCAAGATATTTTAGAGTTTAACTAGTCCCAGACATTTAGTAAATGAGAATAAATTTAGGATTGCTTACTAGATTCTTTATTAAGATTGAGTAAAGGATTACTTATACTGATGAGATACAGGCACAGTAACACTTCCGAGTAGCTGAGTCATATCATTGATGACTTGTTATATACATTGAAGAAGCTTTATGACACTATAATTTCTTCTTTCTTGCATGGTTTATGGGGGAAAAGATACAGTGTAATTCTTATCTATATTTCTTACATGTAAGATGTTTTCACCCTTACCCCTCCTAATATAGTTTATTTCAAAAGTTTTTCTCATTGTCTTTGGTTTTTTGAATTTTTATATGATAAACCTTAGTGTAGACTTTTGGTATTCATCCTTCACCATGCTCTCAGTGCTTTCTTAATCTGTGGTGTTGCATCTCTCATTGATTTCTCAAATTTTGACCATTATTATCTCAAACATTTCTTCTGCTCAATTATTTTCTTTCTGGTGTTCCAATTGTGCATGTTATGTACACTGATCAAAGGATCATATTTGCAAAAAACTTCCTAAACTGAAATGTAAAGATAAAAAGAAAGGGGGGAAAACCTGAACAGAACATCCAACAACTATGGAACAATTTGAAATGAGCCTAGAATTTTAAATGTTCTACCTTAAGAAACTAAAAAAAATTTTTTTTACAATTTAAGACTAAGCCAAACAGAAGAAAATAAATAGTAAATATCAAACCAGAGGACTAATATTTTTGAAAACAAAATAACAGGGAAAGAACCAATGATACTAAAAGCTATTTTTTAATTATTAATAAAAATTAATAAACCACTAGCCAGGCTAGTAAAAATAAAGAAGTACAAAATGGAGATATGTATATAGGAGGGAGATTAGATAGATGATAGATGCTGATGGAGTGCATATCCAATTATAATAGTAGACTAACCATCTCAGGTTTTCATTAACTATACAGTTATTAACAAAATGAGCTTTGGTCATAGGCCCTAGTATAGAACAATGCCAATGTGCTTGTGGAACAACTGGAAGCTGGGATCTTTTGATAAATAGTTGAGTAGTAGGTGACATGTTCACAAATATAATAGGCAAACAGATGACTTTAAATAATTTGATCCTTACTTTAGTGATTATATGATTTATATTTATAAAGGGCCATATTTGCTATGTTTGAATTGAAGAAACTAATAAGGCCAGGTTGATAGGGGACAACTAGATATTGTAAAATCCATCAGAAATTAATGTGACCTCATCAAGAGTAAAAATGGGGATCTTAAATGATCGAATTCCAAATATGAAGGATTAAAGATGGTGAAATTGTGGAAGACAATGTGTTTCAGTTGCTGCGAGACTCAAAACTCAATAGAAGAAAAGCAGTCAGAAATCAAGAGAAGAAAGACAGTAGAAATGTGGTGAAATTGGATGAAGCACAGAGAGCAGAGGACTGAAAATAGTTCCATGTGTCTCACCTGGTGAGCTGAGAGCAGAGGCAGGCACCAGCTTGGTGAGCCTGCATGGGAGCTGGTGGCTACCAGGACCAACTCCAGCAAAGAAGAAACAGACTCTTGTGAAGACAGTGGTTGCAGAAAACCAGCATCAAAATCAATCTCATTCTTCTCCCCATGCTCAAATACATCAAGATAGTGACTCTCCACACTTCCCAGCCAAACCACCTAGGGAACTCCTGTGGCTGCTGCTGAACTTGGACCTAGAAACAACAGGACCTTCCTGTAGGGACCCCAGTGGCTGTATCCTACCTCATCAAGATGACTGTAAATCTACAGACCAACCAGCCAAACTACCCTGCAAACTCCTGTGGCTATACCTGAACTCAATCATTCCTGTGGGGATTGGAGCAGCAGTCCTCAAGACCATGAGTTTACAAACCATCCCAGTGGGATCCTGCACTGCTACAGGGACTTGTGTGGCAATGAACAGACTCAGGGAGTCAGTGAGTTGGCAAATCATCCCTGTGGAGACTTGTGTGGCAATGAACAGACTCAGGGAGTCAGTGAGTTGGCAAATCATCCCTGTGGAGATAGAGGTGGGAGATAGTCAGATATTGCAGAAACACACATTAGCAGACTTAGCAGACAGTCCCTAGAGACACTCAGGAAGGTGGGAGCTAGGGTCACCAGAACCTAGTGTTGGAACTTCACTGCACCTCTACAGGGTCTCCAGTAATTACCAAAGGACCACTATCAATGGTGTCTGTGGGTGAATAACTCAGCAAACCTTGCTGTAGGCTTGGAAAATCACTCATGGTGGCACCACAAGCACCAAGGTCAGAGACCAATTAGGTCTCATGTGATCTTAGCTGCCTAGAGGAACAGCAGGGTCCCTGAGACTAAAAAAAACTGAGCCACCCAAGCCCCAGGCTCAGAATGGTACAATATCTCCCTGCCAGAAATTGGGCCCTGAAACCAGGGAGGCAAGGAGCTAGTAGAGGTCCATGTGATTGCAACTACTGGCTGGGAATGCAACACTCTCTCCACCAGCAGAGTTTGTGTCTGGCAATCAAGCAATCCAGTGACTGACACTCTCCATGTAATTGCAACCAGCAGATCAGCAGTGGTGTCCTTGGGTCATCAAAGCTCAATCAGTTGGGCCACAAGCTAGGAGCATAGTAATTTCTAGCCCTGCTGAGCATAGGCCCAGTGACTAGAGTCCGGAGGTCAGCGCTCTGCAGGGTTTAATGGGTTCACAACCAGCAGAGCAGCATTGGTGTCTGTGGGGCATTAAATTCCAACCAATAGGCTGCAGGCTTTGGACAGATCATTTTAGTTCCTGAGCCTGCAGATTTTGGACCATGAGATCATGGTGGCCTGCAGGCAATTACGGAATTCAGTTTGCCTCACTGTGAAATATATATTCTTAAAGAGGTTCTGGAGGACAAACTCAAAAGTCTGATTATATGAGACATATTTGTTGAGGCAAATATATACCCCCAAATAGAGAATTAATATAAAAGGATAAAAAAATAGGCATAGGACTCACACAAAGAATAAAAGTGTGCCAAGAGAACAGAAGCACAAACTTGTGAATTCTAAAAACATGAGAGTGAAGACCAATGAGGAAACTATAAGCTTCCACAAGTCAAGAAGAAGGGAGATCACCAATACTGAGCTGCAGAAAATGCCAGAGTAGAATTCAGAATTTTGATTTTCAATTGATCAAAGGCCTAAGAAATAAAATCAGAGAAAGTGTGCAGGAAATAAAAGAACATATGAATAGAGAAATTGAGGTCCTAAGTAAGAACCAAAAAGAGGGTTTGAGCAAAATGAGTCAATAAATGAATTAAAGACCTCAAAAGACACCACATAGGCAGACTATACCACATGGAAAATAGTCTCACTCTTGAAAGACAGCTCATTCAAAAATGACCATATTGTCAACCACATAGACAAGAAAATATGACAACATGACCAGAACATCCAAGAAATATGATTAATATTAAGCAACCTAATTTAAGGATAATAAGCATTGGATAAGATCTGGAAGCACAAACCAAGGTCATTAGAAATCTCTTCAGAAGAATGTCAAAGAATTCCCCAAACATAGAAAAAGACTTGGACATCCATGTACAGGAGACATTAAGAACTCCAAGACAAGACCAAACAAGAACTTCTCCACACCACATAATAATAAAAATGACTAGCATTGAGGCCAAGGAAAGAATTTTAAATACACCTAGAAAAAAATAACAGGTGACATTCAGGAACAAAACAATAAGAATCACTCCAGACTTTTCAACCCAAATCATGAAAGCCAGGAAGGCCTGGTATGATGTACTCCAAACCCTGAAAAAACAAACAAACAAAAAAAAACAATTTCCAACAAAGACTGCTATATTCAACAAAGATATTCAAAACTGATAAAGAAATAAAAACCTTCCAAGAAAAGCAGAAATTAAAATCATTCATGGCCACCAAGTCAGCACTAAAGAAAATACTTAAATAAATAAAACACAAAGACAAGAAACAAAATAAATACCAGAACCAGAGAAAGGGTAATTTTCATCATATGGGCAATAAGCAAAGGAGAAATTTCACTATATCAAAAAATATATAACTCAAAATGACAGGAAATAAGAATCAGATCTCAATAATAACACTGAAAGTCAAAGGTCTAAACTCCCTAATTAAAAGGCATAGACTGACAATGTAGATTAAATAATATAATCCATCTATATACTGCTTGCAAGAAATTCACCTTGTAGGCAAAGATATCCATAGGCTAAAGGTGAAAAGATTGAAAAAGATATACCATGCAAATGGAGACTGAAGACAAGTAGGTGTAGCAGTGCCCATTTCTGACAAAGCATACCTTAAGGTAAAATTTACAGAAGAGACACTTTTATAAAACAAACAAAACAAATTCTTAGGGACATTAGGTTTCAAATAGACCCAAATAAAATATTGGGAGACTTCTACACACCGCTCACACCACTAGATGGCTCTTCCAGGCAAAAGATGAGTAAAGACTCTTCAGACCTAAATAACACTATAAACCAAATAGACCTAATAGACATATGCAGACTATTCCAACTCCAAACAGTAAAATATACATTCTTCACAACTGCTAATGGAACCTTCTCCAACAGACCACATTTGGTCCACACAGCAATTAATAACAAATTAAAAAATGTAATATAATTCCTTGAATCTTTTCAAATCATAATGGAATGAAAGTAGAAATCAACAACAGGAAGACCTGAAGAAATTACATAAATACATGGAATTGAATGATTCACTCTTGAATGAAGACTGGATCATAGATGAAATAAAGGGAGAAATAAAAAATTCCTAGAATTTTAAGCAAAAATAGAGAAACAACATATTAAAATATATGAGAAACTTTGAAGGCCATTTTAAGAGGAAATTTTATAGCACTAAGTATCCACATAAGAAAAACAGAAAATCAAATAAATGCCCTAATAACACACCTCAAGGATCTGGGAAAAGAAGAATAGTCTAATCCCAAAGCCAGTAGAAGGAAGGATATAATTAAAATTAGAGCAGAAATCAATGAAATAGAGAACAAAAATAAATACAAAAGATCAGCAAAACAAAAAGCTGGTTCTTTGAAAATATTAACAAGATTGATAAACAATTAGCTAATCTAACCAAAAGAAACAAAGAATCAAACCAAGTTATTAAAATCAGAAATGAAAAAGGAAACATTACCACAGACAGTGGGGAAATCTAGAGGGTAATCAGAAACTATTTTGAAAATTCATACTTCAATAAACTGGAAAAATAAAAGAAATCTATAGATTTCTAGACACAAACAACCTACCTGACTTGAACCAAAAGCATACATAAAATCTGAACCGACCAATAGCACCCAAAGGGATACTAAGCCTACCATCAAAAAAAAGCCCAGGTACAGATGGATTTCCAGGTGAATTCTACAAAACCTTTACAGAAGAACTAAACCTAATACTTTACAAGTTATTCCATGATACCAAAACAGATGGAATCCTTCCAAACACCTTCTATGAGACCAGTATCACCTTAATAACAAAATCAAATAAAGCTCCCTCAAGAAAAGAAAATTACAGACCAATATCCTTGATAAACATAGATGCAAAACTTCCAAACAAAATGCTAGTAATACACATTCAAAGCCACATCAAGAAAATTGTACACCATGACAAAATTGTTTTCTTTCCATGGATGCAAGGCTGTTTCAACATATGCAAACCAATACATGCCATTAACCACATAAATAGAACTAAGGACAAAAATCACATGATCATCTCAATAGACGCTGACAAATCATTTCACAAAATACAATACTCATTCATGTTAAACATTGCAGAAAACTGGAATACAAGTAACTTACCTAAATATCATTAAGACAATATATATAAAAAAACCAAAGCCAATGACATATTGAATGGAACAAGACAAGGATGCCCACTATCACCACTCCTTTTCAATACAGTACATGAGACTCTTTCCAGAGTGATAAGACAAGAGAAGGATATCAAAGGAATTCAAATAGGAAAAGAAGAATTGAAATTATATCTACTTGCAGATGGCATGATCCTATATTTAGAAGACCCAAAAAAGTCAACCAAAAAACTTCTAAAGCTGATTGACAAATTCAGCAAAGTAGTGGGATGCAAAATAAATCTAAAAAAGTAGCTTTTCTATATGCCAACAATGAATCCACTGGTATAGGAATCAAGAAAACAATTCCATTCACAATAACTTCAAAACAATTAAATACCTTGGAATAAATCTAACTGAAAATGTAAAAGACCTACAATGAAAACTACGAAACACTTTCACTATGAAACTATGAAACAATTTCAAAAAGAAATTGAAAAAGATCTTAGAAGATGGAAAATCTCCCATGCCCTTTAATAGGCAGAATAAATATTATTAAAATGGCCATTCTATCAAAAATGATTTACAGAGTCAATGCAATCCCTATTCAAACACCAAAGTTATTCTTCACAGAGCCAGAAAAGTCTTAAATTTTATATGGAGAAACCCAATACCTAGAATAGCCAAAGCAATTCTCATCAGTAAAAAGCATGCAGGAAGCACCACAATTCCAGACTTCAAATTATACTATAGAGCTATAATAATAAAAAGAGCATGGTATCAGCAAAAAAACAGACACAACCACCATTGGAACAGAATAGGAAATACAGAAACAAATCTACATTCTTATAGCCAATTGACTTTTGACAAAGGCGCCAAACACATACATTGGAGAAAAGACAGCCTTTTCAACAAATGTTGTTGGTAAAACTGGAAATCCATTTGTAGAAAAAGTGAAATTAAATTCTACCTCTCACCTGTGCAAGAGTCAACTCAAAATGGATCAAATACTTGGAAATTAGACCATAAACTGAAATCACTACAGGAGGGCGTAGGTCCAATACTCCAACATAGAGGCACTGGTAGAAACTTCCTCAATAAGTCCCCTAAAGCTCATGAAATTAAGGCAAGAGCTAATAAATAGGATAACATTAAACTAAAATTTCCTTTTTTTGCAGTACTAGGGATGGAACACGGGGCATTCTATATTTGAGCTACACCTGCAGTCCTATTTTTTATTCTTTATTTTGAAACAGGGTCTCACTAAGTTGTAGAGGGCCTCACTAAATAGCTGAGGCTGGCTGCGAACCTGGATCCTCTGGTCTCAGCCTCCCAAGTGCTGGGATTACAAGCATGTGCCACCACACCTGGCTAAATTTAAAAGTTTCTGCTCATGAAAGGAAGCCATCAAGAGTCTAAAAATAGAGCCTACATAATGGGAGGAGATCTTTGCCAGCTATACCTCTGATAGAGGACTAATATCTAGAATACAAAAAAGTACTTAAAAACAACACTTAAAAAAATTCCACAACATTGGCAATCAGGAAAATGCAAATCAAAACTACACTGAGGTTCCATCTAACTCCAATCTAATGGCAATCATCAAGAAGTCAAACAACAATGCTAGCAAGGATGTAGGGAAATAGAAACTGTTCTACACTATTGGTGGGATTGCAAATTAGTACAGCCACTATGGAGATCACTGTGGAGATTCTTCAGATAATTGGAACTGGATCCACCATATGATCCAGCTATACCACTCCTGGGTATCTTTCCAAAGGGACTGAAATCAGAATAGTATAGTAATATATGCATACCCATGTTTAGAGCAGCACAATTCACAATAGCCAAATTATGGAACCAAACTAGGTGTTCATCAACAGATGAATAGATTACAAAATTGTGGGATATACACACAATGGAATTCTACTAAGCAATAAGGAAGCACAAAATTTTGTCTTTGCAGGAAAATGGATGGACCTGGAGAACATTATTTTAAGTGAGATTAGCCAGTCACAGAAAGTAAAGTGTCATATGTTTTCTCTCAAATGCAGAAGCTAGAGGGACTTCAGATAATGGAGTAGAAACTTCACTGGAGCCACATAGGTGGTCTAGGGGGAGGGAATAGGAGAGGGAGTATCAATGAAGGAATCACTTCTATTAACATTATGTACATATGTGAGAATACCAATGCCAATCAATATCCTCTATGGGGAAGAAGGGAGTGGGGATAGAGCTGGGGGGAAGCCCACCATGTGTTATATGCATGTATATAGCTATCACTACGAACTACATTATGATGTGAGACTGTAAATATATATATAAAAATTCCAGATATGTATTTCAAGTAGAGTGTACAGAATATACTGGAAAATTGAATCTTAAATGTGAAGAAATGTCAAATATTTCATCTAGGTTCCAATTTGTGCAACTAAAGTAATTGAATTGACATTTAGTTTAAAAAATCAGTTTTGGACACATTAAGGGTGAAAACTTTATTACAAGCACCTAAATGGAGATATATGATAAATAATTGGATACATGAGTCTGAAGTTTAGGGCAGATGAATGAATATGTACATGTATGAGTTATTATCATGTAGATGGTACTTGACTCTGAACAAGATCACCAATCAACTAAATAGAGAGAGAGAGCTGCATTCCCAGTTCAAAGTTAGTGATATTTGTGGATACTATAAAAATGATAAGTTTGTGTCCTTAATATGTCATTGATAAATGATCTTCCTTTTCTGCTTTCCACAATTACTAAGTAACATTGGATGTCAGGGTCTTGAGTGTAGATTTAGAGTTTTCACAAAATAATGTTCATTGTGTGGGAGAAATACAAAATTATAAGAATATCTTTTTTCATTGGTGCATTATAGTCTTACATTACAATGTAAATCATGTTGATTGTGACATACATGCACACAGCACATGGTGGACTTTCTCCCGGCTCCCTCCCCATCTCCCCCTTTCCCATACAGGATACTGAATTTGACATTGGTATTCTCACTTATGTACGCAAAGCCTATGGTAGTAATTCCTTCATTGATCCTCACTATTCCACCTCCTCTTCCCCAGACCACCTCCCTGGCTCCACTGAAGTTTCTCCCCCATTATTTGGAGTCCCTCTGATATACCAATTTCTCTCTTAACTTCCACACATTAGAGAAAACATATGACCCTTCACTTTCTGTGATTGGATAATCTCACTTAACATAATGTTCTTTATGTCCTTCCACTTTCCTGCAAATGACATAATTTTGTTCTTCTTTATTGCTGAGTAGAATTCTACTGTGTGGATATCCCATAATTTTATGATGCATTCATCCATTGATGGACACCTAGGTTGGTACCATAATTTGGCTATTGTGAATTGTGCTGCTATGAACATGGATATGCATATATTACCATAGTTCTCTGATTTCAGACCCTTTGGAAAGATACCCAGGAGTGGTATAGCTGGATCATATGGTGGATCCATTACCAGTTTTCAGAGAAATATCCACACTGATCTACATAATGGTTAAACTGATTTGCACTCCCACCAACAGTGTAGAAGAGTTCCTATTTCTCCACATCCTCACCAGAATTTATTGTTTTTTGTCTACTTGATGATTGTCATTCTGATGGAATCTCAGTGTAGTTTTGATATGCATCTCTCTGATTGCTAATGATGTTGAATATTTTTCCATGTATTTATTGGTCATTTGTATCTCTTCTTTTGTGAAGTATCTATTTAGTTCAGTTGCCCATTTCTTGATTGGGTGGTATATTAAAACACAATGGAATCATTCTTTGTAAAACTCATTGCTTTTCAGAGATCTTTTTTTTTTCATTTGAGGTTGCTGAAAAGTAGTCTTTTCTATGCACAGACTTATTTAAAATAATAACACTTTTAGATTATTTCCTATAAGCATAGAGTACTCATTTTATTTCAGGGAAACATTTGGTGGGCAGTGAGATGAAAATAATTTCTGTGTATGAAAGAATGTTTTGGTAAATGTAACTAATATATATATTATTTCTATAATTATATTTTTTCAATTTCCTTTTCGATGTTCCTTGGCCTTTATAGGAATGTTTATTGTAACATTTCTGGTGGAATTTTTCCAATATTAGATAAGATTTTGTGAGAGATTTATATTGGAGAATTGTCCTTTCCTCTATCTAGTTTACATTTATATGAGCAAATCCTCAATTTTCAATCTGGTTAAACATAAAGATACTCTTGGAAGGAATGAAGTATTGAAAAATTCTAAGTATATTAAAATAAAATGGTTAATATTCTATGAAGATTTTCTTCAAAATGTCAGTTTTCTATGAGAATTTTATTTATAATCCCCAGTTTTGTAATCATATCAACTCACAATTAAAAAGGTTTGCAGTATTTCTTAAAAGACACACAATTAAAATAGCTGTTCTTCAGGAAATAATAAAAACAAAGATATTTAGTGAAAAATAGTCATAATGATTTGGTGTGAATACTAGTAATACATGATTATTTGTTTCCTAAGAATGAACACACACACACACACACACACACACGCACATGCCCACATACAATCTGAGCATATTTACTAATGTATAGATGTAAAATAAACTGCCTAACAAAGCAGAATAAATCCAATAACCTAGTACCTAAATCTAGATTATAATCTTTTATTTATATGTGTTCTATTTTGAGTTTTATTCTTCAATTTTAATATAGTCTTTTAATATGTTTATTACATGCTCATTCATAAAGTTTTATTGTGTCTACTTTTATCTATCTCAGTTATATTCATTGAACTTTTAAATCACTAGCATGCTATATTTTGAATTGTGGCATTTGCTTTTTGATTTAGTAATATGATATTAAGATTTATCTTAGCTGGGCATGGTGGTGCATGCCTGCAATCATCCCAGTACTTGGGAGACTCAGACAGAGGATCGCAGGTTCGAGGACAGCCTCAGCATGTAGTGAGACTCTTATCAACCTAGTGAGACCCTGTTTCCAAATAAGAAATAAAATTGGACTGGGGGTATAGCTCAAATGTAGAGTGCCTCTGGGTTCAATCCCCAGTACCAAAAAAAAAAACCAAAAAAATTATCTTTGTTTTTTATTTGTTGTAGTATAGTGTGTGTGTGTGTGTGTGTGTGTGTGTGTGTGTGTGTGTGTTACTGAAGAATGAACCCAGGGGCATTCTACTGCTGAGTTATACCCTAGCCCTATTTTATTTTTCATTTTGAAACAGTGTCTCACTAATTTTCTGAGGGTCTTGCTAAGTTTCTGAGGCTGTCCTCAAACCTGCTTTTCTCCAGTCTCTGCCTCCTAAGTACTAAGATTACAAGCATACACCACTGTGCCCTGCTTGTCACAGATTATAACTGAGGTTCATTCCTATTCATAACATAATACCATAATATACCATTTTATGAATAGAGCACAATTTATTGATCCATTCTTACAAGAAATGACTAGCTTTGCTGATTCATTTTGTTTTTTGCTATGTTGGGATTGAAGCCAGGGACCTGCTTACCGGGCAAGCATTCACCCGCTGAGCTACTGTTTCCTTCCCTCAGTGACTATTCTAGCAATTGTGTTGTAAACTTTATCTTAAATCTGTCCTAACAGAGCTGGGTGTGGTGGCACAGATCTGCAAACCAAGTACTTGGGAGGCTGAGACAGGAGGATCATAGGTTCAAAGCCAGACTCAACAACTTAGTGATACCCTGTTGCCAAATAAAAAAATAAAATGGCTAGGGGTGTAGCTCAAAGATAGAATGCCACTGGGTTCAATCCCCAGCACCCCCCCCCACACTCTCACACACATACACAATTGTGCTGATGTATATGGGTACTTGTTTAGCTTACAAAGTGTATGATGCACAAATTTAAATACCAAAGGACAAGAATAACACAACTGATTTTGGGGAAGGCATAGTAGTTTATACAGCATAGTACTGATATTAAAGTAGATAATTTTAAAAATGGGACAAAACAGATAACCTCACATAATCTAAACATATGTGTTTATATGATTTATGAAAAACAAAGTTTTAGTGGAGGGAGAATCACCTTTTTGCTAAACCTTGCAGGGTCACTGGTTATCCACATGGGGAAAAATGTGCTCTCATTCATGGCACACAAAAATAAGGACAGATAAATTTGAGACATGAAGGTGAAAGTAAAATGATTAAGTACCTTGAGAAAAACAGGTCAGATTATTTTCATGACCTTAGAAAGTAGGCAACGATTTCTTAAACCATATATGAAGAATAAAAGTGATACAATTTAAAATTTTTATTTTTCAATAAGAACGTTTAGCAGATTAAAAATGTACAAAAAATGAAGGAAGTATGTATAATGCATGTAGTATAAATCAATTGGAAAAAACAACAGCCAACATAATAGAGATTTTGTTTGTGTGTTTACATATGTGTGTATAAAAAATTCTGTTCATACACTTATAAAAAGTCAATGATCTTATAAGACTATGTTTAGATTCATTAGTTATCAGAAGATTGAGAACTGAAACCAAGCACAATAACTTATTTCTACATATGATTCAGATCTTTCATATGTGAATTTCTATCAAGATAGTATGTGTCTTTTTGTTGACTCTCTAAAATCTTATTTTCTTCCAGTTATTTCTTATTAACAGTAAAGTTATATTCCAGATTTTGTTTGGCACTACTGGGGATTGAACCCTGGGGCATTCTACCTCTGAGCTCTACCCCCAGCCCTATTTTTTATTCTTTATTTTGAAACAGGGTCTCACTAAGTTACGGAGGCCCTCACTAAGTAGCTGAGGCTGGCTGCAAACCCGGATCCTCTTGTCTCAGCCTCCCAAGTACTGGGATTATAAGCATGCGCCACCACGCCCAGCTAAATTGTCAGTTTTTTTTATATTCCAGATTTTTAACCAAAAGATATTTTAAGCTTCCATGTAACTTAAAGCTATGCATATACTAGGCATTTTTGATGAATTTCTCTTTGTATTTTAGTGATTATAAGGTGTGTTTGAATTAGACTTCTAAAACTGATAGATAATGTCTTTCCAGAAAATATCTTTCCAATTCCCAGTTACATTCTTTTCTTCATTGTATAATAATGTCTTCCTCTCCAAAATTGTTTTCAGTCAAGATGGAGTAATGACTACTAATTAAACTCAACTCATAGAAACAGTTAAACCAAAAACAGAACAAAAAAGTGTGCAGACTCACCAGGCATAATGGGTGGGGTATGATGGTAATCCTAGTACATGGGAGGCTGAAACAGGAGGGCTGCAGGTTTGAGGCCAGCCCCAGCAACTTAGTAAGACCCTGTTTCAAATAAAACATAAAATCAGGCTTGGGGTGTATCTTGGAAGTAGAATGCCCCTGGGTTCAATCCCTAGTACCACATACAAAAAGTGTTTTTTTGTAGAGGCTTACCAACTCTGGCTATAAGTTCAGCAGGTTTATAAAAGTAAATAAACATTCATGTTTATTACTAAAATTTTACAGAGTAGAATCAATATTCAAAGCAATTCAGTATTCAAAGAAATTTCATACATATATATATATATGTATGAAAAAATATATGTATATTTGTAAAAGCAAGCAAAATTAATCAATGAGCCAAATTTTCATTTGAGGATTCAAAACAAACTCATTAATAGCTAAATGTTTCCTTTGAGGAGGGGAAGCCAAGAACATTCTCTATTAATAGAAAATTTTTGGAAACAAATGTAACAATGCTTTAACATACATGTATCCAATATACATGTAGTAAATAATCATGATTTTTTTGCTTATTGTGCTGCCTATAAACACAATAACAATATTTCATTACCTCTATGGTTAACTCAATGATTTAACTTGCATATTACTTTTGATTCATTATTTTTTAAGAAGTTTTAGAAAGATATATGACAGTATTTTTCCTTACATTTCATGCCATTGTAAATTGAACTATTAATGCTTATTTGTAGACCATGTTCTGTGTTTCTATATGCCTCTGGAGGTATAATTATCTTGTTAAACAACAACAACAAAAATTATCCTCACTCTGGCCAAACCAGTGAGAAAGACTTTATTCAACACTATTGCACTAATGTTATTGCAACAGTGTAGCAAGATCAGGCTCTGATCTGAATATAGAAAAGGCAAATGAGGATATATAGCCAATAAGTAGAGAGCACGAATGGATGGAAATTACTAAGAGGAAACGTCAAGGGTGGGTGGGGCAAGGTTCTAGCTAAACTTACTAAACTAAGTTCGTACTGAAAGCAGATCATGTTGATTAGACATCAAGAGTAGAGGATTCCCTTCTTAATACAAATGAACTTGAAAAGGATGGAGCCATAAGCTCAAGGATGAGACTTAATGGGAAAGAAGACTTATAGTTCCTAGTATTTGGTTGAAAAGTAAGGACACAACTCTCTCCAACCACTCTAATTATCCATGATGCATTTTTTACAACCAAGTTTAGGGTTTTATTTGTGAGCACCAGGCCTGGAGGTGCTCCCAGACATGAGACATAGCATAATGCTATTGAATAAAATATATGGAACTAGAGAAAGAATATGACCTTCTGATCCAATAACATGAAACATGCTGCTCATAGAAAAATTATGCAGAAGGAAATTTATGTCAAATCTCTGGTTCAAAAATGTTTATTATCACTTTGGTAAAACAAATGCAGTATTTTTCATGTACTATTGTCACAATGATCACCCTGGTGTCCTGTTCAAGTACTCATCAAGAATAATTTACACATTTCACAAAATACTAAGCAAAGGGAAAAAATAATATAGTTTCTTCTCTTTCTAAGTCATCAATTTTCACTTAATGTCTGTGTCTTTCACAAGAATTTCTCCTCCTTGATGTCAGTGATTATTTGCTTGCATCCTCTAAAAGAGAAAACAATGCATCATAAAGCTAGGAGTATATCCATAATTTGCTAGTGGAAATACAGGGTAACTACTCTGTAAATCAAGGGTTTTGTACAGGGTGATTAGAGCATGTTTCTCAATTTCATTAAACTTTAAGTTAAACAATAGAGCTTTCTTAGCCTGGCAAATAATTAAATTCACTATTTTGAATATATATCTACATTTGATCTTTTATCAAGTAGTTATAACAAAAAAAGATGAAGAGTTTATTTTTAAAAAAAAACAATAAGCTCTCTTGATATATTTTTTGAAGCACAAGATTTTTGTAAAGGATTTACAGAGATGGGTGATTTTCAATTCACTATATTATTCCTATTTAATATGATAACACTACTATTAAGGTTAGACATAGAATGGTCCCTTGAAAAGCTCATAAATTGGTGTTTGGAGTTGATGTAATTGAGTCATGAGCATTGTAATCCCAGGAGTGAATAAATTCATTGTAATGGATTTATCTGGGTAGTGGCCTAAGCTGGTAGGGTGTGACTGGAGAAGGTGGGTCCCTGGGGGTGTGGCCTTGGGATTATATATGATTCCTCCTCCCTTTGCTCTCTCTTTTGCTTCTGGCCTCCATGATGTGAGGAGCACACCCCATGTGTTCTCCCTCTCTCTGCCTCCTGCCGTCATGTCCTGAGATCTACAGTCATTGGTCTCACATGGACTGGACAGTGAGCAAATAAATCTTCCTTCCTCTAGTTATGTGGTCAGGTCTTTAGATTATGGCTATAAGAATGCTAATGAATATCATATATTTATTGAAACACTCATAATGTTTATGAATAAACACTATTTAAATAGTCAAAGGATATTTTTAAATGCTTCTTTTATGTTCATCTTATTTTTCCCAGTTCTCCTGAATTTGTCCCCCTACACCCAGTTTGATAGTTATGTTGTAATTTGGTCTATGTGTCATGAGTTAAGTGGAAATATTTTGCAGTGGTTGTATCACAATATCCAAGTATAACTGATTGGGGCTTAAGTGAATAAACATATATAATATAATATATATAATATATAATATAATATAGTATATATAGTATATATAATATAATATATATGATATAAATAAAACATATATAATATAATATAAATAATTATATTTATTTAATATTAAAGTAATATGTTTCTTAAGGAAAAGAGGAGTTAAAGAACAGGACCTTGAATGCAAGTTATATATTATGCAAAAACTACTATCTTTGTCTTTGAATTTAACTATCTTCCAGAACTGCTTACAGCCATCATTTTCAGAATTAACTGTCATTAATTGATACATTAACTAATTTACAAAATTGTATATTTATTCAGCATGCATCATATACAGAGCTTTTAATATCTTGATTATTTAGAATAAGCATTAAAATTTATTCCAAGTTTGTATTTCACAACTATGTGAATACAGCATAACATTTAAATTCCTTTAAACATTTTTGTTCCCTTTTGTAACCTTTTATGTCTTATCTCCAACTTCATCACAGGAAGTCTGCTGATACTCTGTTCTTTATATAAATTGATATAGTTGACCTGTCTTCATTTAAAATTAGAATTGTGACCAGACCCCGGCATCCCCGTGCGTCACCTCGGCAGCCTCTGCGCCTGCCTTGGGCCTCAGATCCTCCCATGTCACCCCAGCGGACTCTGCGCCCGCCCCAGGCCTCGGCGTCACCCCAGCAGCCTCTGCCCCGCCCCAGTCCTCAGCATCACCTCAGCAGCCTTTGCACCCTCCCCAGGCCTTGGCATCACCCTGGCAGCCTCTGCGCCCACCCCAGGCCTTGGCGTCACCTCGGTGGCTTCTGAGCCAGGTACTAGACCTCGGCGTCCCCGCGCTTCACCCTGGCAGCCTCTACGCCATCCCCGGGCCTCACCATCATCCCGGCAACCTCTGCGCCTACCCCAGGCCTTGGCATCACCACAGCGGCCTCTGTGCCAGGCACCAGACCTCGGCGTCTCTGTGCATCACCCCGGGAGCCCCTGCGCCTGCCCTTGACCTCGGCGTCCCCCCACCCCGCATCATCTCAGCGGCCTCTGCCCCCACCCTGGGCCTTGGCATCACGTGGGTGGCCTCTGCGCCCACCCCAGGACTTGGTGTCACCTCGGAGGCCTCTGCACCAGGTACCAGACCTAGGCGTCCCCATGAATCACCCCGGTAGCCTTTGCGCCTTCCCCAGGCCTCAGTGTCACCTCGGGGGCCTCTGCGCCAGGTACCAGACCTCGGTGTCCCTCCCCGCATCACCCCAGCGGTCTCTGCACCCTCCACGGGCCTCGGTGTCCCCCCTGCATCACCGGGCCCTCCAGCCCAGCCTCAGACCCTGGTGACCTCCTGTGCTTCCTGGGTGGCCTTTTGTGCCCTGCCTTGGACTCTGGCGCAGCCACCAGAGACCCAGAGTCTGCATCTCTCTGCCCCTCACAGGAGCCTCTGTGCCGCGCTTCAGAGCCTGGATACTCTCCGACGCCACCACCCAAGAACCGCATGACTCTCTTGGCTGTCTCTGAGTCAAGACATGCCCCAGCACTGCCACCTGAGATCTAGGAGTAAACGCTCCCCCCTGGGACCCACACGCGATCCTCTGTGCCATGCCACAGAGCCTGTGCACCATTGGCACCGCTACTCAATAGCCAGAGCCTGTACCTCCCAAGGGCCTGTTTGAAATCCTCAATGCAGCACATCAGAGCCTGGGAACCCTCTGGTGACATTGCCTGAGACCTGGAACATGTGTGCATCCCTAGGGGCCCGGGCGACCCCAAACACCCGCGCCTCAGAAACAGGGCACCTTCCGGCACCATCACCCATGCCTCAGTGCCTGCACCCAACACTGCGACTCGAAGTGCTCCTCACGTGACAACACCCGAGCTCCAGAACCTGCATACCCCTACACACACAATACCATGCCCCAGCCAACTGGACAAGAGGGATCCACAGCCTTCAGCATACTGACCCAGTTGGGACTACAGGAGCCATCAAGAGGTCTCATACACAGAAAGAAAGATGATGCAGGGGCAGCAGAAACACAAAATGGAAAACACTGAAAATAAAAGAATGAAGAACAGTGAGGAAACAAGAAACTCCCACAATGCATGAACAAGTAAGATCACTGAATCTGACCTGCAGGAAATGCAAGATGGAGAATTCCGAATTTTGATCTTCAGAATGAAGAAAGGCCTCAAAATAAGCATAGAGGAGATGAAGGAGGAAGTTGAGGCTCTAAGGAAGAATCAGAAAGAAACTCTGAATGAAATGAAGGAATCAATAAATGAATTAAAGACTGCAATGGAAACCAACTCTAGTAGGCTCGACCACATGGAAAACGGGGTATCACTCCTGGAAGAGAGCTCATTCAAAATTGAGAACACAATCAATGATATACAGAAGATATTACAACAACACACCCTGGCCATTCAAGAAATACAGGCAAATGCAAGACATTCTAATCTAAGGATAAAGGGCATTGAAGAAGGTTTAAAAGCACAGACCAAGGGTATAAGAAACCTCTTCAAAGAAATAATCTCAGAGAATTTTCCGAACATAGAGAAAGATTTGGATATACACATTCAGGAGACATATAGAAAACCGTTAAGACAGGACCAAAGAAGGACCTCCCCTTGCCACATAATAATTAAAATGACTAACATAGAAGCCAAAGAAAGAATCCTAAAAGCAGCAAGAACAAAGGAATGGGTGAAATACAGGGGCAAAACAATAAAAATCACCCCAGACTTCTCAACCCAAGTCAGGAATGCCAGGAGGGATTGGTAGAAAGTACTCCGAACCCTGGAAGAAAACAACTTCCAACCAAGATTGAAATATCCAGCAAAGCTATCATTTAAAATTGATGGAGAGATAAAAATGTTCCATGATAAACAAACATTTAAAGAATTCATGAGGAGCAAGCCAACACTAGAGAAAATCCTGAAAGAAATAAACCACAAAGAAGGAAAAACAAGTAATTTTCAGAACCACAGGAGAGGTGAACTCCATCAGATAGGCAACTAAACAAGGAGATTTATCACCACAGAAAATAGAAAATAAAACTCAATATGATAGGAAACAAAAATCATATCTCTATAATAACATTGAATGTCAAAGGACTCAACTCCCCAATTAAAAGGCACAGACTGGCAATGTGGATCAAAAAGCATAACCCAACTATATGCTGTCTACTAGAAACTCACCTTCTAGCCAAAGATACTCATACACTAAAGGTAAAAGGATGGAAAAAGATATACCATTCAAACGGAGATCGAAAACAAGCAGGGGTAGCAACGCTTATATCAGACAAAACAGACTTTAAGCTAAAACACATCCGAAGAGACAAAGAGGGTCACTTCTTATTAATAAAAGGAACAATCCAACAAGAAGATATGAAAATAGTAAACATTTACGCCCATAATGTGGGTGCACCCACATTCATAAAACAAAGTCTTCGGGACATCAGGTCCCAAATAGAACCAAACACAATAAAATTGGGCGACTTCAACACACCACTCACACCACTAGATCAATCCTCAGGACAAAAGATGAATAAAGATGCTTCAGACCTAAAGAAAAGTATAGACCAAATGGATGTAATAGACACATACAGATTATTTTAACCAACAACACCTGAATACACATTTTTCTCAGCTGCTCACGGAACATTCTCCAAAATAGACCACATACTGGGTCACAAAGCAAGCACCAGCAAATTCAAAAGATGTGATATAATTGCCTGCATCTTCTCATATCACAATGGATTGAAACTGAAAATCAGCAACAGGAAGACTAAAAGTAATCACATAAGTACATGGAGACTGAATGATACAATCCTGAACAAGGACTGTATCAGGAAAGTAATAAGAAGAGAAATAAAAAAATTTCTGGAATTAAACGAAAATAGACACACGACATATCAAAATCTGTGGGACACCTTGAAAGCGGTGTTGAGGAAAATTTATAGCACTGAGTGCCCACATAAGAAAAACAGAAAACATACAAATAAATAACCTAATTACATACCTCAAGGATCTTGAAAAACAGGAACAGTCACAGCCCAAAGCCAGTAGAAGGCAGGAGATAACTAAAATCAGAGCAGAAATTAATGAAATAGAAAATAAAAAAACAATACAAAGAATCAACAAAACAAGAAGTTCGTTCTTCGAGAAGATTAACAAG
>PVJS01031058.1:0-23677 GCA_004027185.1 Glis glis | reverse complement strand
CTCTGTCTCTCTCTCTCTACCTAGTGAGGCCCTCCGCAACTTCGTGAGACCTGGTTTCAAAATAAAATATAAAAAAAAAAATAGGGTCGGGGGTGTGTCGCGGAGGTGGAATGCCCCTGGGTTCAATCCCCAGTACCGCAAAAAAAAAAAAAAAAGAAAAGAAAATCCCTCCCCACTTTCTGGTCTGAGGAATAGGAAAGGGGACTGTGCTGGTGAGTTTTTCATTACTGTGACAAAAATACCTGAGATAATCAATGCAATTCAGAAAAGATTTATTTTGGCTCACGGTTTCAGTCCATGGTCACTTGGCCCTATTGCCTGGTACTTGTGTCAGCACAGTATATCATGACAGGAGTCAGTGGCAAGAAGGCCTGTTCAACTCATGGTGAGAGAGCATGAGAGCGAGATGGGGGGGAGGAAAAGAAGCAGAGGTCCCAATATCCCCTTCAGAGACATATTCCTAATGACCTAACTTTCTTCCACTAGGTCACAATTCCTAAAGGTTCTACCACTTCCCAACAGCACTACAGGCTGGGTACCAAGCCTTCAACACATGGGCGTTTGGTAACATTCAAGAGCCAAACTACAGCAGGCTCCTTTATAAGTTTGAGAAACTAAGGGAATCCCCCCGACACACACACACACACACACACACACACACACACACACACACACACACACACACTTTTCCCTTCTCTTCTGTCCCAGTCTCCAGGAAATTCCATGGCAGTAGAGTACAGAGGTAGCAGTGGTAACCGGACAAGCACCTATAGCTCATTGCTGTTGATTTTCTCCCTCTGTCTTCTCATCACTTGGCCTGAATGGAGACACAGTTGTAGGAAATGAGTAGCAGAGTAGGAATACTACAGGCCCCATTTTCTGGCCAGCAGACTTGAAAGAAAGATCCTGGGGAACTGGAAAGTGTTGGTGAGATTTCGGTGATGAGAAAGATCAAGAAAACAATCTGATAGTATTGGGTGTGAATTATGGGGCTCACTTCTGAGCTGTGTGCATGGATCTGGCCCTATATAGCATACCAGAAGCTCTGAGATCAGAGCTACAAGGTATGCCATCACTCTGGTCCCAGAATGCACAGTGCATCACACCTGCAGGTCTTACCTGAATAGTGCTATAAATGCTTATAAAATTAAACTGACATTTGACCACAGACCCCAAACAATGGAGGATAAGAATTTGTGTCCTAAACAGATTGGCTGATTGGCCACTGACACACACACACAAAATAAAAATTTTCCTTGGTATTTAAATAAAACCCAAGGTTTCATAACATAATGTTCAAAATGTTATAAAAATGTGTAGAATTAGCTGGACGTAGTAGTGCACACCTGTAATCCCAGTATGTGGGAGGCTGAGACAGAAGGATCGCAAGTTCAAGGCCAACCTTAAAAATTTAGTGAGACCCTGTTTCCAAGAAAAAAATTTTTTTTAATTGGGCTGGGGGTGTAGCTCAGAGGTAGAATGCTCCTGGGTTCAATCCCCAGTAGCATCAAAAATAATAATAATAATTTTTTAAAAGTGTAGCATACAATCCTAAATTACTTGGCATATGAAGAAACAGGGAAATTTCAACATGAAAGGGAAAAGTCAATGAGCATATGTCAACCCTGAGATGACAGATATTGGAATAATAAAAAAAAAACAAATTTGCCGGGCGTGGTGGCACACGCTTGTAATCTCAGTACTTGGGAGGCTAAGACCAGAGGATACAGGTTCACGGCAGGCCTCAGCTACTTAGTGAGGCCCTCTACAGTTTAGTGAGACCCTGTTTCAAAATAATAAAAAGGCCGGGCGTGGGGGCACACACTTGTAATCTCAGTACTTGGGAGGAAGAGACAGGAGCATCCAGGTTCCCGGCCAGCCTCAGCTACTTAGTGAGGCCCTCTGCAACTTCGTGAAACCCGGTTTCAAAATAAAGTATAAAAAGCCGGGCGTGGTGGCACATGCTTGGTAATCCCAGTACTTTGGGAGGTGGAGACCGGAGGATCCGGGTTCGCAGCCAGCCTTGGCTCTCTCTCTCTCTCTCTCTCTCTCTCTCTCTCTCTCTCTCTCTCCGTGTCTCTCTCCCTCTCTCTCTCTACTTAGTGAGGCCCTCTGCAACTTCGTGAGACCCGGTTTCAAAATAAAGTATAAAAAAATAGGGCCGGGGGTATAGCGCAGAAGTAGAACGCCCCTGGGTTCAATCCCCGATACCACACACAAAAAAAAAGTATAAAAATATAGGGCAGGGGGTGTAGCTCGGAGGTAGAACGCCCCTGGGTTCAATCCCTGGTACCGCAATAAATAAATAAATAAATAAATAAATAAATATTAAAAAAGGGCTGTAGCCCAGAGGTAGAATGCCCCTGGGTTCAATCCCCAGTACGGCCAAAAAAAATTATTTTTAAAGGCAAAAATTATAACAGTTTAACACAGTTTTTCTTTAGTAAGTCAAAGCAAATATTCTTGAAATGACTGGAAAGATACAAAGTCTCAAAATCTGGTATGCATTTTACATTTAGAGCACATCATTCTTCCTACCATCCACATTTCAAATGCTACATGTGGCCAATAACTACATATTGCACCATGAAAATTCTACACTTAAAACCAGAATCAAATCCAGTGTCCAGATGGTAATGTGAAAAGTGTGATACAACCACCAAAAACTAAAAATATCCAAAGGTGACAACTCCTACCGTATCCTCATTCAATTCACCTGCGAGGTCTGTGCAGAAGACACAAATCTTGGAGAACGATAGTGAACTGCTCTTAGTACTCAGGTTGTAACTTCTACCACTGCTTCTGTTTTAGACATGGTTTTGTTGCTGAAGCTAAACAGCACATCCCTGGCACCTAGTCTGCAGCTGTTGGCCTGGTAATGGGATTATCAGAAGCAGTGTGTTCAGCTGTCAGGACCAGCAATACATTTTCACTGTCCTATGTCCTATCAATTCTCTTGCTCTCAGTCATAATTTAATATGGAGACTTTACATGCTTTTCCATTCCACAGAGGATTATGCTGGTTATACTACACTGATGATATGATTAGACTTAGTGATCAGGAAGCTGCAACTAATTTAGATATGTTGGTAAGGGACTTATCGTAAAACTTTAGGAGAATTTCAGGGCAGACCTTCAGTACTTTGGGGAAAAAAAGTATGCTATCCTCTGCAAATAATTATTATCCTTTTTTGAAAACCAGTTTTTGGCTTATCACAGGACCTTAGAATGAATGCTTGACCATGTGACCTGGGCAGTGCACCAGAACTAAGTACTGCTAGAACAACAAAGTAATACAGTTGGATATATAAATGAGGTCAGGCTTGAGCAGGTCCTGAATCATTAAGTAATCTGCATGAGGAGGTGGCCCAGATGCCCATGGTTCCTACTTTTGCTACACTATGACCATATGACTGAAGAAGAAAAAAAGTCAGGCCTTGTTAAATGATGATTCTCTACGACAATTAGATGCCAATGGCACCAGAGTCCCAATCTGGGATGGTCCTGAAGAGTAATGGTGAAAGGGAACCCTCCCATGGCAGAAATGTGAGCAGGGCACCTCATTGTTCACTTTCTCTGTAAGGAGAAATGACAGAGCTATTGTTGGGCACCAACTCACTGACAGTGTTTAGTGGTTTGATTGGATATTTGGGACTTAGAAGAAACAATTAGCAAAGTGATGGCAAAGAGGTCTAGGGATGAGGAATGTAGACAGACCTCTCTGAAAGGGTATCAAGTGTGAAGTAATCTGTGCCCATGTGAATGCCTGCCAAAGAGCAAAATTTGCAGAGAAGGGGCTGCCTAAAAACCAGTAGATACGGTAGCCTACTCTGGAGACTCAGCCAGTATCTTTATAAAGCCACTCTACCTTTGCCCAATGAACTCATTAACAAGACTGAGTTTATACATAGACCCAGAAACATGAATTGCCATTCATCAACTCTAATCTGATGACAGCCACAGCTGAGTGTCTAACTTGCCAACAGTTCGCACATGCACTGAGGAACAGCTACAGACACCACCAATGTACTAGGTATAGGAGGATCTGCCAATTACTTTTCTGCTCCTTTCTGGCCCTTGGTAATTTCCCCTTCCTAATAAATCAACTATGAATTTAAAATAAAATTTGATACATTACTTATCTACCATATCCACATTTATAGTATGAAGTTTTCCAGTTGTCTTAGTCTGCCCCCTTGTGGGAATCAGTTCTTTAATCCTATACTGGAAATAAAACATTTAATTCAACCTACTCCTCAAATAAACAAAACAAAAAAAGAAACTGACTCAATGATAATTGTATGCCAAGCTTTACCAATTAGGCACCTTCTTCATCCTTTCTTATCCAACTCTTTATGACCCTTCAACAAGATTTACAAAGATCCAAAGAGGTTTTTATGATTATCGCTTATCAGAAAAATTCTGATAATAATTTAAATCAAAATATTTCTGTATGTTCAACATACCTTTTCCAACCTTTATAATTGTCATGCTTTTATTCCTTTTCTTTCATATATATGGGTAATTAGGAAGTGGCTCCTACAAGGCCTCTAGTGTTAATTGGGCCAGTCATCATAACGCTAAGTAGGATATTTAATATGTTCTGACACAAAATGCGCTTGAGGCTGCATATTCCAAAGCTTAAGATCACTCGAAATAAATTATCATGAATCATTTTGCAAATCTAATAGATAAGGAAATTGTAGAATAATTTATGGGCTACATGTGCTACAGACCATTACACAGATTTTAATAAATTAAGAATTTTGGTATATTCTTGGGAGGTTAGCCATGTTATACTGTAAACTGAGAAAAAACAGAAAACCTAAAACTGCATTTCATATTTTAACATCTTCTAATTTATATATGCATATACATTCTTGCATACGCCAGTATGAGCTCAGAGAAAAGTATGGGAGAGTACAGACTGGATGTAGATTATATTTGTTATTTTAGGGGAGTGGAAGAGGAGTTGTTTGGTAAAATGTATTTTTCATTAATGAAATTATAACTCATCTTTAAAAGTACAAGTGTGACTAAGATATATAAACACATTCTAATGTATCCCTAACATCCTAAAATAATAAGAGTCAATTTCAAGTTTAATTTTATAAAAAACAGTGTTATAATAAAATAATCAGCAAGAAATTAAAATTCAGGAGTAATTCAGGATGGACTATAGCTGTTTCAGACATTTCAGAGGGGTTTATCATGTAAGTTCAGATATTTCAAGTATTATCCAACCATCAACAAACAAATTTGTACTTTAAATATCAGAACAGAAAGGTTCAAAATACCTGCTGTCAAATTCCAACTTAAAAATTTTGGGTGCAGATTAATATAAAGCTGGAGACATTTTCCTACAGAAAACGATGCCAACTTCACGACATTATCTGAGAAATAAGTGAGGTTTATGTGAAGGAACGTACTCCACAGCATGCCACATACATATTACTAAATGTTGAGTTTATTTCCTCTTTCTAAAGCAATATGTTTCTAAATATGTTTTTATTTAGAATATGTTTTAGAAAACAATTTCTAAATATGTTTTTATCTGAGTGGTAAACTACTAAAACAACAAAATACTCCTATACATTAATGATGCTGCTATACTATATATACTCTTATGCTAAGATAAAAAAATAAATATTGGCCGGACATGGTGGCGCATGCTTGTAATCCCAGTACTTGGGAGGCAGACACAGAAGGATCACAGGTTCGAGGACAGCCTCAGGAAGTAGTAAGACTCTCTCTCATCAACTTATTGAGACTCTGTTTCCAAATAAAAATAAAATAGGGCTGGGGGTGTAGCTTGGAGGTATAATGCCCCTGGGCTCAATCCCCAGTATCACACAAAAATAAATAAATAAATAAATAAATAAATAAATAAATAAATAAATATTGAAATAATTTTTCTCACTCTATATAATTAACCAGTTAGTTCAATAAAGACATCTTTGCAATTTTCCAGACTGAAGAATAATCTGTGTATGTTTCCAGTACATTACATCTCATATCTACTATTCTTTTTACATATTTGCAAGAAAAGAAAAAGAATCAGAACACAGTATACACTATTACTATGGACATACCAGAATGTATTAAATCAAACAAAGTTGGCTACAAATAATGGAAATCATGCAAAGCCAAATACTGCATACAGTTTCCCAATCTTCCATGAGCTGGTTTCATGGGCATTATTGCACCCATACACAATCTGTATATCTGAACCTAATGCCTACATAATGATATCTTTGCAAAAGTGAATACAAATTGGGTTTCAAACATAGCACATTGCCCAGAGCGGCTATTTAATATCTAGAACCAACTAAGTTCAGTTTGCATATATATGATCTCTAATAAAAAATCATTTAGTGCATAAAATGGAGTCAGTATGCTAAAAAAAATCTGATGAAGTAACTCAAGAATCCTGAAATACAGAACCAAAGTACCTAGAATTATATAGTTTCTACAATTCTAAATGTGAGGCACTAGCACTAGGCTAGATACAAAGACACAGCTGTTAATGAACTAGATTACTAGGAAAAACAGCTCCAACAGACAAGACAAAATAAACAATATAATCCAATTATATGTAAAAATACTATTGGAAAGTCGAAAATAGCCACCTACCTTGAGGTGGCTATACTGAGTTAAATTGGCACAATCAGAGCCTCAGTTCACAAATCAATAAATGGTTCACAGTTTTGACAAACCACCCAGATTAAATAAATTTCTGGCACCACTTTTTCAGTTACAAAAGTATTAGAAGCGAATATTGGAAAAATATTTGGCATAGGTACAACCACATATTTCCCAAGCACACTAAATGCTAGATATTTGTTTATTCTTTCATTTAACAAATACTGATAAATATTTATATGCCAGTGTCCTAGGACTATAGAAATGGAAAATAAATAGGAAGATCCTAAAATAATACAGCAATTTTACCATTTCTTCTGAGACAGCAAAGACAACAGATACTATATTCATGACATCAAAAGAGACAGTGTGTGATGATCCTCCAATAAATGATACTGTTGAAAATTTCCTTTTGGTTACATTCCAAAAGGGATATTGAGACATATACCACTATGCTCCAAATATTCATAGACCTTAGTATCATTTTGACCTGAGACCATTTTTAATTTTCTTGTATCTTGAATAAAGGAGATCATATAGAAATCTGAGTATATCATTTAAATCCTATATGAGAAACAAAAATACTTAAATTAGACCCAGCAAAAAACCCAATCCCCAAATTAAATACTAGAAAGGAATAGCTGACATTTTTAAAAATTTACCTTGCCCAGAGCGGCTTTGGCGAGAATCTACACTTGACTGTCTTCGATCCGGTGGTTCCTCGCTCCCTCCATCTGCATAAAATTTAAAAGAACATACACAAATGGAAAATGAGGCTGATGTAATATCTTCTCTGGTGCCATCTACATTTTAAAACTACTGTACCTATCATTTGCTTACATTTCATATAATCTTTATCATTAAAGTATTTGAGGATTCCCCCCCCCCCATATAAACCAATGGTTCTTACTCTTACTCTTTAGGGATGGTTTACATTCCAGTCTAAAAGTCTAAGGAAAATGCAAGTGTTTTTCTCTCCACTCTACATATACACTCGACTTTGCATATAATGAAATAATTTTATCAATTCTTAAGTTCCACAGAATTCAGTTGTAGAACCCCTGATTTAAAGCAAAGTCTAAGTGAATGGAGGTACTTATTTGTCTAAAGTATGTCAAACCCTACGGCTATAGTTTTACTATAATAAAATTATATTTATAAGATACAAAAATCAATAAAACTTAAGAGATATCAATGAGATAAAAACCAAATAAATCTGGAGTTTGTTTTTGCCATGACTTTTTAAATTATATGGAAATGAATCCATTTCATTATGTACATACTCATTTTTCAAATAATAAGCAATAGAGTATACTCCATGCGATTTTGGGAAAGCTATAAAAAATTTGAGTTTATATAAATAATTCCCTCCATTTTATCATATAGAAACAAAAATTACTCATCCTAAGTAAATTAAAGCAGGCAGAGTAATAGAAACCAATAATTGAGAATGTCATAAAACATATTTAACATAAAAAAATGGACTAAACAAAGCTAAAATTTTAACATAAGGTCTAAATGCCTATAAATTTCTTTTTACTTTAGTCAAGTTTAAAATGTATTAAACATTCAACAATTTCCTTTATTTTTCTCTTATATAACCATTTACCTTATTTTTAACTTAATAGGAACAAGAAGTAGTAACTGCAAGCAGATTTAACAAGGACTACTCTTTCCCTGTCTTTTTATGCTACTGTTCATTTTTTGTCATTGAGCACATGACAAAACATTCCTCTCTTTTTAAACACATAGCCCATGTTTTAATTCATTGCTAATATAGTTTATTTATTTACTTTTTTGGCGGTACCGGGGATTGAACCCAGGGGCATTCTACCTCTGGGCTACACCCCCAGCCCTAAGTCTCACTAAGTTGTGGAGGGCCTCACTAAGTAGCTGAGGCTGGCCGTGAACCCGGATCCTCTGGTCTCAGCCTCCCAAGTACTGGATTACAAGCGTGCACCACCATGCTGGGCTATTTTTAAATATTTTAAATATACTTACTATATTTAAGTCTTAGCAAGAATTAAATCCACATATATATATATATCTGGATTATATAATACCTTACATATATTATAAATTATATATATTATATATGTGGATTCAATCATATATAATTTAATTATATATAATTATATATAATGGATTTAATATATATATGTACAATGTCTATTTATCAAATATCCTTTATTTTGCAGAGGGCTTAGTGAGCAAGTATACCATCATTCAGTCAATTGATTCCAAAGATATAGTGACAATATAAAATAGTAAATAAACTGGCAAAAAATATTCATATCCCTGAGTCCTATAACCTTAGCAACTTAATTAAGTACTCCATAAATTTGTCAGATGTGTTAAATAATTTAGCAAGCAGAAAAATATTCAATGTGATGGCAGCTATATTTTCTGTTGTAGTGTGCAAATACTTTTATTTTTTATTTGTTAACATTTTTCTGATTTTATTTTTTAAGACAGGCATGGTGGCACAGTACTTGGCAGGCTGAGACAGGAGCATTGCAGGTTTGAGGCCAGCCTTAGGAACTTAGTGAGACCCTGTTTCAAAATTTAAAATTCAGAAAAAGGGCTGGGGGTTTAGCTTAGAGGCAGAATGCCCTTAGGATTCAATCTCCAGTATGCCCGAAAAATACAAATCAGTTTAAATATTATTTTGGTTCTGATATTACTACTTACGTTACTATATTTGAATAAAAATATAATTAGTCATGTTGACAAAATAAGGTGCTATTTGAAATACAATGGTAAGAATTTTTCCTTTGACAGAATGGGAAAAAGAAATAAAAGCAAAAATCAATCTATGCATTATCATCTCAGAGGAATAGTCTGCCTTCATTAAAATTAAAATTTTTAATTCTTTAATTTACTTCTTCTTAAAAGAAATGTGTATGTTTATAATTCTCTGCAGTGTACTTCAAATTCCAAGTAAGCAACTCTATAAATAAAATGGATTATTTTTATAAGGCTCAGTATTTTTAACTGAGCCAACACAAACTTAATTTTTAGATTTTTAAGCCCTGTAGGAATTCTTCTACCTCACACTTTTATGAATTAATATTCAATAACACCAAAATCTTAAAGTGTTGACTTCTTTCCAAAAAAAAATATTTTTGTACTAGGGATTGAACCCAGAGGCGTTCTACCTCTAAGCTATACCCAAAGCCCTATCTTATTTTTTATTTTGAAACAGGGTCTTGCTAAATTGCTGAGAATCTCAATTGCTGAGGCTGGCCTCAAACCTGCAATCCTCCTGTGTCAGCCTCCCAAGTAATGGGATTACAGGTGTGCCCCACCAGGTCCAGCTTTCTTTCCAGTTTTTAAGAATACAGAGAAAGGCAACCAATAATTATTGACTATCTAGTATCAGCCAGGTATTTTATATACTTTATCAAAGCCAGGTATTTTATATGGTTTTATATAGGTTATAAAAATTTCTGTAGACAATTATTTTGCATAAATATTCCATGAGGTTAAATTTCACAGATGAAGACTTAGAAACTCATAGTGACTAACTGGAAGCAAGTGACAAAACCAGTAAAGGTGAAACTGGATTTTAGCCCATGGCTGTGTGATTCAATACATTCCTAATACTAACTTTTACTCAAAAGTATTGAATATTTGTTTGTTATTATGTTTCCATCTCATTTGTCTCACCAAAAAAAAAAAAATGTGTTGAGAGACTACAATACAGTAACTATAGTAATTTCTCCTTTATGGAATAGAGGCTTCTAATAAAGCAAGTTATGAAGATTTAGTCTTACAATTTAAATCCAATCTTCCTATTTGTTTCCAATATAAAATCAAAAGATAGTCTCTACATAAAAATACTTTGCCCCAAAGGACAAGTGTGCATTCTCTCTCTGCTCCTCTCCTCTTCATTCTACTAAAAAGGTTACTGAGAGCTTCTCTTGGCAATGAACTGGCCACAATAAAAATAAACTAAAGTACCTCATTATGAATTTTACAACACTTTGCTGACACTATAACCCTCCCTTCACTGGTCGATATAACTGTGAACAGTTATATACTAGGGACATCAGTATTTAAGAAATTCTATATATGAAGGAGAAAATGTAGGACTTGCCATTCTGTGGTATCTGTGCTTAGTAACTAAAGCTCCTGCATGCATCTGTTCTCCATTTCTCTGTGAAATCTGTCACTGCAAACTGAGGTATACATGCTTTGCAAGGAATTCAAGAAAAATGCTGTCCTAACAAGAAAAGATAAAAGTAAAGCGAGCTTTCTAAATGCTTACATGTGAAAACATGATACTTTTTTATTTTTTAGTGACAATGTCAATGCTCCTTACATTGACATATGAATTACTCTTGCCAAATCAACCACTTGAAATAGAAACATGTTTAACTCATTTATGGTACAAGGTTAACCAGTATATGCTGTCATAGAAATTACACTGGGAAAAACAAATAAGAACCCTGACCTTCCTGTTTAATGTTTTTAAAAAAATCTTTAAATACATTTACCTAGAATAATTTGCATTTTACAAAGATAGTCCCTGAAGTAGTGTAGAAGTATACTGGAATGGAAACTACAGTGGTGATTTTCAACCCTGGCTAAATGAATACATGTGGTTCTGTTCCAATAATACCTTATTTATGGACACTAAAATTTGAATCTCATATACTTTACATGTGTCACAAAATATTGTTCTTTTAATTTTTTTCAACCACTCAAGAAATATAAAAGCCATTCTTATAATATGGGTCATATGAACACAGGCAGTGGCCTGGACCCCTGCTCTAAGGCAGGAAGATTAGTTAGAAGGCTGATTAAAGCAATCTCTGTGACAAGTAACGACTCTTGAATGACTTGAAAATAAAGGCAGTGAAGATGAAAGGAAGGCACTGTAAATGACACCTGGTCAACTCCAGGGGCCACTGAAAATAGTTTAATGGTAGCATAGGCTCAAGGATCCCTTTCTTGGCTCTCTGTAGGTGATTCTGAGGATAAGTAAAATGTAAGATTTCTCCAAAGCCACCAAAGAAATAGAAGACCCCACTGCTTAATTACATCTTAATCTCTGTGACCAAGAAAAGCATTTGGCAAGGCAAAGTGCATAATGCATTGGGGAAGACATATTTTTTCCCTGAAGGGATCAAAGCTGCCTTCTCAGGCACATTAGCTCCATATAGAAATAAAACTGAGGATATAATTCAGTCTTGATATTATAGTTTCTACTCTAGAAAAAACATTGCTAAACATCACATGATATGCCATTTCCCTATTGTCATGAAAAACAAATGTGTACATCATTTCTATAGGTTGAAACCTAGGTTTTGAATATTAAATTCACTTATAAAAATTTCTGCAGAAAATTATTTTGCATAAACATCACATGAGGTTAAATAAAATATTAGTAGCCACCCAAAATTTCTACTGGTGACTCATTTTCTCTAAATGCAGAATGAAAACAACTACATGTCACAAAATAAAGGCAGAATAACATAATACAACAGTCTTCTGTAGATGACATACTCCTTTTGCTAAATTTCTAATTATTTATAAGATTTCATGAAGCATAATGAAGTCAGTAATCACTAAGGTATCTGAGATAAATATCACAAAAATGCTGGAAATGAAACAATGTATCTATGAAAGAAATACAAACATAAGAAACTTTTTAGAATGTATGATTTGCATTTTGCTTTTAAATTTTAAGGTTACTAGGAAATGTGTGGAAATATATACTTATGTACATATAAACACACACAAAAAAAGTGTGTGCATAATGAGACCTGAGTTTTAGTTCCATACCTACTACTTTTAGCTGAGATTCTCTGAGTCTCAGTGTTCTTATCTGTAATACTGAAATCAAAGTACTATCTTCCTCTTAAAGTTGTTGTGAGATTCAAATTAGCTAATATATGTGATAGTACTTTGTAATCTCAAAATAAGTGATTTTTCAGCCGGGCGTGGTGGCGCACATTTATAATCCCAGTACTTGGGAGGCTGAGAAAGGAGGATCCAGGTTCACGGCCAGCCTCAGCTACTTAGTGAGGCCCTCTGTAACTTAGTGAGACCCTGTTTCAAAATAAAGAATAAAAAAATAGGGCCTGGTATATAGCTCGGAGGTAGAATGCCCCTGGGTTCCATCCCCAGTACCACAAAAAAAAAAAAAGTGATTTTTCAAGCAGGGGCAAGCTAGAGACTTTGGGGAATGTCTGGAGATATTTTTGGTTTGTTACAATTGGGGAAGTGCTATTCACATCTAATGAGTAGAGCTAGGGATGCTGCTAAATATCCCAGAATTACTCACAGAATAATCCAAAGAATTATCTACAACAAAGAATTATCTAGTTCAAAATGTCAATAATGCCAATACTTGTGAAACCTTACTCTACATGTTTATAATACTAGTCATTCATAATAATGGTCATAATTATCATAATTATACATAACTTCATTAAGTTTTATTGTGAAAAAATTCAAATATACAGAAAATATAGTGAAAAACATAATACATACTGACGTAACCGCCAATAACTTTTAACAAATTCTAAGATTTCCCATATTTGCATCAATTTGTTTTAAAGAAATAAAACACTACTGGTTATTTACAGTTGGTATTTTCTTTATGCCATTCTCCAATATAATTTCCCTTCCTCCATCCCTTCCCAAAGCAAACACTATTGGAAGTTAACATTTAACATCACATCCATGTTTTTATACTCCTATTACAAACACATGCTTCCATAAATGTTTGCTTCATATAAGTGGAATAATGGCATTCATATCACCTAGCAATTTGCTATTTAATATTTATGTTTTAAAACAAATATGTGAATACACATAGTTCTATATAATTCATTTAAACTCTGGAATTCCATGGTATAAATATATCACAATTTATCTCTTTCTTATTAATGGAAAGTTAGGTAATTTCCAAATTTATAGTACTTCAAGGAAGCCTGCAATGAACCATTTTCTTTACCACATGTTCAGTCTTTTTGTACACAAGCTCCTTGAGCACATGTTTGAGATCTAGAAGTAGAATCACTACATTACACAATATAAAAACTTAATAAGAACAGCCAAAGTTCTCTCATAAACAATTGCACTAATTTTCACTTCCACAAAAGTGAATGTTCCCATTTCCTCACACTCATGAATACTTATCAAGCGTTTTCATTTTTACTAACCTAAAGAATCTGAACTGGCATCTGATCTTTCATTTAATTTGCATTTCCCTCATTAATAATGAAGCTGAGTATATGTTTATTGGCCATTTGGTATTTGTGTATTCTTGTTTATAGTCTCTGTTTGTTTTTGCCATATCCTTATGACCTCCTGGTTTTCTGATGAGGAATCTGTAATCATTGGAATTACTGCTCCCTTATAGGTAATGTTTCATTTTTTTTTCTCAGGTTTCTTTGAAGAGCTTTTTACTTGGTCTTTAGTTTTCAGCAAATTGACCAAATAGTGATTGAGTTAAATTAATCCTGTTTAGGCTTCAGTGAACTTCTTGAATCTATAAGTTTATGTCTTCTGCCAAACTTGACAAATTTTCAACCCTTATTTCAAGTATTGCTTAAGCACTGCATTCTTACCTCTCTTCTTCTGGAATGGCAAGGGAATGAGAGACCTTCTGTCACTGTTCCACATGTCTTGAAGGCTCTGTTTCTCCCACACACACCCACACACCATCTTTTTCTCTCTTTAGATATGATTACTTTTTATTGTTCTATTTTCAAGTTCTCTGACTCCCCTGTCGTCTCCATTCTGCTACTGAACCCATCAAGTATGCTTTTTGTTTAGTATATTATATTTACTACTTTTAAAATTTCCACTGGGTTCTTCTTTGTATCTCTGATTTCTTCATTAAGACTTTTTCACTCATTTCAAGAGGGTTCACATGATTGTTTATTGAGGCATTTTTATAAAAGCTGCATGAAAATCATTGTCAGATAATTTCAACATCTGAGTCTATTGGTATTGGCATCTATTAATTATCTTTTCCTTTACAAACTAATATTTTTCTAGTTCTTTATATATCAATCCCATATGTAATTTGTATGTTAATCTTTGTATGTAATTTTAGGTTATATCTGGACATATTGAATGTTTTAAGTTATGAGACGCTAAGACTTCTTTTATCTCTATGGGAAATGTCAGTTCCACTTTTCAAGTCTTTGCAGTGCTATTCTCATTTTTACTGCCAACATGCGCCTGCTCCGCTGTCACCGTGGTCAGTCTGGGTCCGGACTTAGGTCCGTTCTAAAAATCTTTAGTATGATCATTAAAGCCATATCCACACCTGTGATGCTCAGGAGTGAGGCTAGGAGTTCTCAACTTTATGAGTTTGCTTTTCTTAGATCTTTCTTGGTAATCTTTTCATTACTTTCTGGTTCCTTGGGACTCCTTTTTGGTGCTCTGGGAAAATCTGGGGCTACAATAACTCTGCTCTATTAGGTATTTCATGATTCCACATGTGTCTTGGGACCACAACTCCACTGATCAAAGAGGAAGGTCCTCCTCTCTTAGGATTTTGGCTTATGTAGGCTCCCACCACCACTACCAAGATGGGAGGCTAATGCAGGAGAAAGATAAGGGCAGGGGGGACTTGCATACTCTAAATATTAATACTTCTCTTTCCCACTCCTCAAACCAGAACTAAAAGGCCTCTACTGAAGATGTTTATTTCTGTGCTCTGGTACCCACTTCTGGCTTTTGAGCTACACTAAGCTCTGGCTAATAGGTACCAGTGGAAAAGAAAATCCTAACATGACCAACTCAGATTTCCCCCCCCAATCTCCCTGCTACTGTTTACTTTTCAGAGTCCTCAAATAGTTGTTCCATGCATTCTGTCCATGATTTATAGCTGAATTTAATGGGAAAGACAGGTTAGACTGTGTTTACTCCATCTTACCTAAACCTGGAACTCTCCTCTAATTTCCTATTATGATGTTGCAGATCTTTTTAGTATATGTTCTAATTCCTTGTTGTTTATGGCATGGCAAAATCTATTTCTTTCTATCATCTGTCTCTCTGCCTGTGGAGTTCAGGGACTGGCAAATGTGTAGATGTGGAAGTGTACTGATTGATGCTTTGTTGTGGGAGCTTACTCACTGGTGTGAAGACATCACTGAATATCTTTTAAAAGTGTGATCACTGAGACGAGTTATCATCGACAGAGCCTGGCACTAGGATGAACTTCACAGAACTAGACTCTAAGCCAGCTCGTGTGGTCCCAGAACACAGGCATCAAGTTCATTCAGCATCAGGCCAGCACCTGTGGACTCAGGTGTGAGGCATGCTCCAGTGCCAGGTGGGCCTTGATGGACCCAGGTTTCATGCCAGCCCCTGCACAGAAATTCCAGGTTCATCCCTATGGATCTAATCTCCAGGCCTACCTCAGCAGACTCAGTCAAAGTGGACTCAAGCCCCAGGGCCTCCTCAGTGGATCTAAGCTCCAAGGCTAATCTCCAGGCCTACCTCAGCAGACTCAGTCAAAGTGGACTCAAGCCCCAGGGCCTCCTCAGTGGATCTAAGCTCCAAGGCTGCCCCTGTGGACCCAGGACCCAGGTCCACTCACCTGCTAACTCAGGTACTAGACCAACCTACCAAGGATTTCTAGCAGCAAGCCCATGAACAGACCCAGTCAGAGAGCCTGCCCAGTATCTCTGGATAAGCTTATGGTTAAGGACTTTCCCAGCAAAAGCCAGTCTATAAAGACTGAAATATGTGCCTACTCCCTCAAATGTACAGACACCAACACAAGGCCACAAAGATTATAAATAATCAGAGGACCATGATAACACCAAAGGACCAAACTAAAGTAACAGACCATAAAGAAACAAAGATCTATGAACTGCCTGACAAAGAATCATCTTAAAGAAGCTCAGCAAATTACAAGAGAACCCAGATAGACACCTGATGAAATTAGAAAACGAGTACATGAACAAAACAAAAAATTAGCAAAGAGAAAACATTAAAAATAATCAAATTCTAGAGCTAAAGAATACAATGACTCAACTGAAAGTTTCCAGAGAGCTTCAAAGCAGATTCAGATTCATCCATGCAGAAGAATGAATCAGTGAGCTCAAAGACCCAGTTAGATAAACCAAAAGAAAAATATAATGAAAAGGAGTTGAGAAAGCCTATGGGACTCATGGAATATTATGAAACAGATCAATGTGCACATTAGGAGAGAGCCAGAATGAGCAAAGAAAGGAGCAGAAAGCATATTTAAAGAAATAATAACAGAAAACTCCCAAAATCTGGAGAAATAAGCATTCAGATCCATGAAGCCAAAAGATTAAAAATAAAGAGATCTTCGCTGAGATACATTTTAATCATATTCTCAAAAGTCCAAGACAAAGAAAGAGTTTTGAAAATAGCAAAAGAAAAGTGCCTTGTCCCATATAAGTTAACACTCACAAGAAATCAGTGGATTTCTCAATAGAAACCTTGCAGGCCAGGGGAGGTTGTCTTGATATATTCAAAGTGCTGTAGGAAAAACACTTCCTACCAACAATACTTTATGTGGCAAAGTTGTCCTTCAGAAATGAAGGAGAGATAAGGACTTTCCCAAACAATAGCTTTAGAAATTCATGAGCACTAGACCTGTCTTACAAGAAATTTTAAAGGGAGTTCTTCAGGTTGAAATGAAAGTATGCTCACTAACAAAAACATTTAAGTCTAAAACTCACTGTAAAAATAAGACGACAGTAAAATTCAGAACACACTTATTCTATAATAGTGGTGTGTAAATTACTTTTAGTGCTAATACAAAAGTTAATATACAAATTTAAAAATAACTAGTTAGCCAGAGGTGGTGGCACATGCCTGTAATCTTAGAACTTGGGAGGCTGAGACAGGAGGACTGCAGGTTTGCAGCCAGCCTTAGTAACTTAGCAAGGCCCTCTGTAATTTAGTAAGACCTTGTTTCCAAATAAAAAATAAAGTAGGGCTGGAGTGTAGTTCAGAGGCAGAATGCCCCTGGATTCACTCTCCAGTACCACATACACAAAAACAAATAACTACAGTTACAGTAATTTGTTAATGGATACATGGTATATACAAGATGTAAACTGTGGTATTGATAACCAAAAAATGGGGGAGGAGAAATTAAAGTGCAGAGTTTTTGTATGCAGTTAAAGTTTTAAGTTGTTATCAGCATAAAACAGACTATTATAAGACATGTCATGGTAGCAAACAAACAAATAAAAAACCTGTAGTAGACACACAAAAGGAGAAAGAAATAAAAGTTTACTATGACAAAATAAAAGTAATAATATTCAAATCCAAAAGAAGACATCAAAAGAGAAGGAATGGAACAAAGGAACTACAAAAGTCAGAAAACAACCAACAAAACATCAATAGTTAAGTCTTTGTCAATAATACTCTAAATGTAAATGGATTAAATTCTCCAGTCAAAAGACAAAAGGTAGCTGAATGGATTTTTTTAATCAACTATATGCTGTCTGCACTCACTTTAACTGTACAGACACACATAGGCTAAAAGTGAAGGAGTACAAAAATATTCCATGCAAGTGGTGACCAAAGGAAAGCAGGGGTAGTAACAGTTCTACCAGACAAATTAGAGTTTAGGTAAAAAAAAAATTGTCACAAAAGTCAAAGACATTGTATAATAATAAAGGGGACAATTTACCATATAACAATTATGAATATCTATATACCCAAGATTGGGGCAATACATGTAAAGCAGATATTAACTGAACTCACAAGAAAAACATATAGCAATGCAGTCATAGGGGAACTTTAGTACCCCACTTGCAACAATGAATAGATCATCTGGACAATAAATCAGTAAGAAATAGCAAACTTGAACAACACTATAGACCAAATGCACCTAAAAGACATGTACAGAACATTCCATCCAATAGTAGCAGAATTTACATTCTTTCCAAGAGCACATGGATATATCACTTTACACTTCTATTCAACATAGTACTACTAGTCCTAGCCAGATCAATTAGGAAAGAAAAATAAATAAAAGGCACCCAAATTGGAAAAGAGGGAGTCAAACTATCTACAGATGACATAATCTCACATAGAGGAAAATTCTAAAGATTATACCAAGAAACTGTTAGGGTAAAAAAATTCAGCAATGTTGTAGGACACACACAAAGTTAACAAAGAAAAATTAATAGTGTTCCTCTACACACTAGTAATGAACTATTCAAAAATAAAATCAAGAAAACAATCCCATTTACAATACCATCCTAAAATGAAATAAAAACAGGAATAAATTTAATCAAGACAATGAAAGATCTATACACTGAAAACTATAAAACATTAATGAAAGAACCTGAAGAAAACACAGATAAACGGAAAGGTATTCTGTGTTAATGGACTGGAAGAATTAAGATTGTTTAAATGTTCATACTACAAAATTTATAGGGTCAATGCAATCTCTAACAACATTCTAATGATATTTTCCACAGAAAAAGGAAAAAAAACAACCCTAATATTTATATAAAATCACATAAGATCCCAAAGAGCCAAAGCAATCTTGAGAGGGGGAAAAAATATGCTGGAGGCATCACATTACCTGATTTCAAAATATACTACAAACCTATATTAATCAAAGCAATATGAAAACAGATATACAGACCAATGAAACAGAATAGAGCCCAGAAATAAATCCATGCATTTATGGTCAGTTGATCTCTGATAAAGCTGTCAAGAACATGCAATGGGAAAGGACAGTTTATTTAATAATATATACAGTTGGCAAGACCGTATATCCACATGCAGAAGATGAAATTGGACCCTTATCTCACAACATAACTTAAATTCAACTCAAAATGGATTAAATACTTAAATGTGGAACATGAAACTACTAGAACACAGGAAAGTTTCTTCACATTGGTCTGGTCAATGAATTTTTGAATATGACTCCAAAAGCACAGGCAACAAAAACCAAAAAAAAAAAAAGGACAAACAGGATTGCATCAAACTAAAAAACTGCACAGCAAAAGGAAATAATCAACTGAGCAAGGACACAACCCACAGAATGGAATAAAATATTTGCATATCATATATCTGATTAGGAGCTAATGTCTAAAATATATAAGGAACTCAAACAACTCAGTAGCAAGAGAACAGATAACTCTAAAAGCAATGGGCAGAGAACCTGAATAGACATTTCTCCAAAGACAACATACAAAGGGCTAACAAGTATATGAGAAAATGCTCAACATCAATGGTCATCATGGAAATGCAAACTAAAACCACAATGAGATACCCCCCATACCTGTCAGAATGGTTATAATCAGTAAGAGAAAAATTACAAGTGTTGGCAAGATTGTAGGAAAAATAACTCTGTACAATGTTGGTGAGAATGTAAATTAGCACAGCTATTCTGGAAAACAATATGGAGGGGCTCATCAAAAAAGTAAAAATAGAGCCGGGCGTGGTGGCACATGCTTGTAATCCCAGTACTTGGGAGGCTGAGACCGGAGGATCCGGGTTCACAGCCAGCCTCAGCTACTTAGAGAAGCCCTCCACAACTTAGTGAGACCCTGTTTCAAAATAAAGAATAAAAATTAGGGCCGGGAGTATAGCTCAGAGGTAGAATACCCCTGGGTTCAATCCCCAGTACCACACAAAAAAAGTAAAAATAGAACTATTGTGTGATCTGATAATCCTACTTTTGGGTATATGTCCAAAGGAAATGAAGGTATCTTTACTTCCATGCTCATTGCAGCATTATTTAAAATAGCCAAGATATGGAATCAACCTGTGTCCATGGATGAATGTATGAAGAAAACATGGGAAGGGTATACACACAATGTCATCTGCAACAGCATAGATGAACCAGGAGGACACTATTCTAACTAAACTAAGTCAGGCACAGAAAGACATACTGTATGGTGTCACTTATATGTGGAACCTAAAAATGTTGAGCCAGAGGTATGGCTCATTGGCAGAGCACTTGCCTAGCATGTGAGAGGCCCTGGGTTCAATCCCAAGCACCACAGGGGTAGGGTGGAGGGTTGAGCTAATCAAAACATAAAGTAGAATGGTGGTTGCCAGGGGATGGAAGAAATGGGAAGATGTTGCTCAAATGATATAAAGTTTCATATAGATAGAAGGAACATAACATTATTTTTTTATATTCATCCATGGTACCTGGCTCATAACCTTCCCTCCAAGACAGGTCACACAAACTAGAATCTCTCTTCCTCTAAGTCATAGAAACTTTTATCTTCCCCTACCTTTCTGTCTTAGAACTGGCCATAAAGAAATTCTCTGATCTACCTTTGTCTAATAGTAAGGAACAAGACCATCCTCATTCAAGAGAGGTCCTACTTCATACCTTGGAGGGAAGAATGATGCCCAGAGAACAAAAAGAATGCTGCAACAGAAAAGCCTTGCTGGGTTTCCCTAGCCAGTTACTAGCATTAGATCATAATCCAGACTACTAGCATTAGATCCCATTTGGACATGGCTGTCCATTCTTCAATCATGCCTGTGCAAAGAAATATCCATAAAAACCCAAAGGATAGGGTTTAGGGAGCTTCTGGATAGCTGAAGACAGAGAGGTTCCTGGAGGGTGGAATACCCTGAGAGGGCATGGAAGCTCTGCACCCCCTTCTCTCATATCTCACCTATGCGTCAGTATGCTTTATATTTTACAATAAACTAGTAAACCTAATTCCCTGAATTCTGTGAGCTGCCCAAGCAAATTAACTGAACCCAAGGAGGGGGTTGTGGGAATTTCTATTTATAGCTGTTGGTCATAAGCACAGTAAAACTATTAACCACCGGGCATGGTGGCTCACGCTTGTAATCCCAGTACTTGGGAGGCTGAGACAGGAGGATTGCAGGTTCGATGCCGGCCTCAGCAAATAGTGAGGCTCTCATTAACCTAATGAGACCCTGTTTCAAAATAAAAATAAAATTGGGCTGGGGGTGTAGTTCAGAGGTAGAATGCCCCTGAGTTCAATCCCCAGTACTACACACCCCCGCAAAAAAAAAAAAACAACTTTTAACCTAGGGCTTGTAGTGGAGGATGGGGAGAGTCTTGGGGACTGTGCCCTCAACCTGTAGGATCTGAAGCCATTTAGTGTCAGAACTGAATTGGATTAGAGGACATCTAGCTGGTGTCCCTTAAAGAATTAATAATTGCTTGCTGGTCAGGAGAAATCCCCATACCTTTTGAGGTTGAAGTCTTCTGTGTTGATTGTGGTGAGACAGAAAAAGAAAAAACAGATACTTTTTCCAACACACAGAGGAATAAGTTCTGGAAACCTATTTTATGGCCTAGTGACTATAGTAAATAAAAATGTATTCAGCAACTTAGTGAGGACCTCTGCAACTTAGTGAGACCCTGTTTCAAATTAAAAAAATAAAAATAGTGCTGGGAGTGTAACTCAGAGGTAGAACGCCCCCAAGTTCAATCCCCAGAACCAAAAAAAATTTTTTTTAAATGTATTGTATACTAGCAAAGTGCTAAGAGAGTAGACCTTATATGTTCTCAACAAAAAAGAGCAAGAGGTAAGTATAAAATGACATACATGTTAATAAACTTGATTTAATAATTTTGCAATGTGTACCTATACCAAAACATCATCAATATATATATATTGATATATATATTGATATATACAACATCAATATATATATACTAGTATATACAACTTTTATTAGTCAATATATATATCAATATATATATATTGATATATATATCAATTATATATATATATATTGATATATATATCAATTATATATATATATTGATATATATATTGATATATACAACATCAATATATATATACTAGTATATACAACTTTTATTAGTCAGTTATATCTTGTGTGGTGTGGTGTGGTGTGGTGTGGTGTGTGTGTGTCTGTGTGTGTGTGTGTGTGTGTGTGTGTGTGTGTGTGTTACTAGAGATTGAACCCAGGCACATTCTACCTCTGAGTTACACCCCATTTTATTTTTTTATTTTTAAATAGGGTCTCACTAAGTTGCAGAGGACGTCCTAAGTAGCCGAGGCTGGTTGCAAACCTGCATCCTCTTGCCTCAGCCTCCCAAGTACTGGAATTACAAGTATGTGCCACCACACCTGGCTAATCGGTTATATCATAATAAACCTCAGGCAAATACATAAAAGATACATGGAGATGGATTAGTAGATAGTCCAGAAACAATAATATCCATCAATAATAATTTTTATATTCTAACCACTTAAAATATATTTTAAAATATGGAACAAATATATGAAAAGAATATAAAAATAAGGTTCTTGTGTGTGTGTGTGTGTGTGTGTGTGTGTGTGTGTATATGTGTGTGTGTGGTACTGGGGATGGAACCAAGGGCCTTCTACCTCTAAGCTACACCCTCAGCCTGATTTTATATTTTTTAATTTGGAAACAGGGTCTCACTACATTGCTGAGAGCCTTACTAGTTGCTGAGGCTGGCTTAGAACCTGCGATCCTCCTGTCTCAGCCTCCCAAGTACTGGGATTATAAGCGTGCACCACCATGGCCAGCAAAAATAAGGTTCCAACTACAAGGAATTTATAATTTAATAGGAGAGGCTGAGTACTCATGCATTCATACAATAGTCCCCCCACCCCCATGCGGGATATGTTTCAAGACCCAAGTAGATACATAAAAACATAGATTGCAGTAAACCCTGTATACTATATTTTTCCTATATATATCTATGATAAAGTTTAACTTACAAATTAGGCACAGTAAGAGATCAATAATAATAACTAATAATAAAATAGAAAATTATAATACTATCCTGTAATAAGTTATGTGAATATGCCCTCTCGTGCACGTGCTTGTGCGCTCTCTCTCTCTCAAAATATCTTATGAGAGACAAAGGGATCCCAGGTAGGACAGAGCAGGACACTGTGAAATTCCATCACACTACTCAGAATAGTGCACAATTTTAAACTTCTGAGGCCGGGCGTGGTGGCGCACGCTTGTAATCCCAGTACTTTGGGAGGCAGAGACCGGAGGATCCGGGTTCGCAGCCAGCCTCAGCTCTCTCTCTCTCTCTCTCTCTCTCTCTCTC
>PVJS01031057.1:0-23671 GCA_004027185.1 Glis glis | reverse complement strand
GCCCCATCAAAGGTAGGCACATCTCTGGGGTACCACTACCACCAGTGCCTGACTCTACTGTAATCCTTCACTTGCAAGTGTGGCAAAGTGTCCGCCCACTCCGCTCCTCCAAGTTTCTCTAACTCTGACAAATTGGGGGAGATCTCGACACTGTGCACTCCTCCAGCCTGCACCAGCTGCTCTCAGCCTCCATGCTCCTGCTGGTCCCCACTTGCCTTTGAGGCACCAGGGGACAGTCCCCAATGCCTGCTACTTTATTATGCAGATCAAAGAGCTCTCTCCTGCGCTTGCTCTCTCTCTCTCTCTCTCTCTCTGTCTCAATCTCATTCTCTCCTTCCAGTCCACAGCCCCACCCACAGAGAAGGGGAGGTCCACGGTTGATGAGGGAGGAGTTCACATCCAATTTTTATTTTATTTTATTTTCATTTGTGTGTCAATGTGAATCCCACTGAACCCCATTCTACCTCTGAGCTATACCCCCTAGCCCTTTACTTTTTACTTTGAAACAGGGATTCGTTAAGTTCCTGCATGTTGGCCTCCAATCTGCAATCTTCCTGTCTCAGCCTCCCAAGGGCTGAGATCACAGGCATGTGCCACCACACCTGACTCACATCCAATTTTTAAATCAAAAAGACCTCACACTTGGGTAAATTATGTTGATCTCTTATTGTGTGAAAATGGTGATGGTCTGCTTTTGTTTCAATAGCATTTTTTTCCTTCCTTTCACCTCTACTTGCCCAGCCCCCAGCTCTGAACCATACCTAGGTCCCTCGCTCCAAATAAACCAGAAGTTACTTGAAAGTAGAGATTATACCACATCCATTTTTATATCTCTAGGCACTAATATGGTGCCTGGCACAGAAGTTACTGAAGAGGAGGACATCTGGGGTGCAAAGCCCTTTTGATGACCCTCCTAGGCACACCTCCTTGGCAGGCAGTCACCCCAAGCCCAGGTACTTTCAGCCTTGGGAACTGCTACATGCCAGACACTGAAGCAATCTGAGAGATGAGCTGTGCCAAATAAGGGGGAAGACAAATTAAACAGACCTTGACTTTTTACCACACTTGGATAATAATGTTTAAAACTTGCTTTTGCTCTTTGTGTTTAGCCAAAAATGTACATATCATTAAATACGTATCATTTAGCCGGGCGTGGTGGCGCACGCTTGTGATCCCAGTACTTGGGAGGCTGAGACCAGAGGATCAGGGTTTGCGGCCAGTCTCAGCTACTTAGTGAGGCCCTCTGCAACTTAGTGAGACCCTGTTTCAAAATAAAGAATTAAAAAATAGGGCTGGGGGTGTAGCTTGGAGGTAGAATGCCCCCTGGGTTCAATCCCCAGTACTGTTAAAAAAAAAAAAGAATTCGTATCATTTGCCCTTATTTTACAACAGTGACATTTGCAATTATAGTTTTTGGTTCTTCTATATCAAAAATGGAGCTAGCTTTGGTATTATAACTTGCATATACTATATTTAGTTGGGATAATTATGCTGCCAAGAATAAAGAGAGAAGATTTGGAAGTTATGGTCAGAAAAAATTTTGTGTGTTGTTCAATTCAATCACTAAATCTACCTATCTGCATATTTAAAAGAAACTATATTAAAATACAATATTTTTCACTGAGTGTTTTTACCACAAATAGTGTTGAGATTTTTAATCTGAATTTTCACTTACCTTCAAGCCTCTTTTAGACAGCCTGCTCAGGTAAAGACCATGGGCTCTGGAATCAGGCAGACCTAGGTTCAAATCCCAGCACTACCACTTCTTCCAAGTGTGACCTTGGACACAGGCATTACTCAGTACAGAGTTCTGGGTCATTTCAACCTGGAAAACTGATTTAGTAAGTCTAAGATGGGGCCTAGCAATCTATTTGCTTTTAACTTTCATTTTTTGAAATAAAATTTTACACTTATAGAAAAGTTGCAAAATAGTAAAGTTTCTATGTATCCTTTACCCAGCTTCCCCTAATGTTAGCATCTTGCACAGCCGTAATTATCGAAATTAAGAAATTAACATTGGTACGATACTATACATCCTTGGAGTAATCTGTATTCCATCTTCACCAGTTTTTCTACTAGCATCTTTGTTTTTTCCAGCAGTCCACATTGCATTTTGTTGTCATGCCCCCAATCTCCTCCAAAGGGTGACAGTTCTGTAGTCTTTCCTTGACTTTTGTGACCTTGATGATTTTGGAGAATGGTGATAGATATTCAGTAGCATTCTGCTCAAATTTGTGTTCTTCTCATGACAACGCTGCTGTTTTACAATTTTAGCACGATTACCACTGAAGGAAGTACCCTTCTCGCTGCAGCAGATCAGCAGGTAGAAGATATTACTGTATCTCATCACTGGTGACATGAGTCTTGGTTACTTGAGGCACTGTCTGCTGGGTTTCCCCACTGTTGAGTTGCTATTTCTCCATTTGTTGTGGTTTGGATGTGGTGTGCCCCCAAGGGTTCATGTCCCTTGGAACATGGTTCCCCAGTGTGATGAAATTGATAGGTGGCAGAATCTTTAAGAGGAGGGGTTTAGTGCAGGGTAATTGGGTCACCGGGGCCACTGCCTTTGGAAGAGCCAATGTCTCATGGAGTGAACTCCCCTAAGAATGGGTTGTGATAAAACAGCCCCTCTCCACCCTCTGGTTTCCTGTCCCTTCTTGTGAGCTCTCCTTCTTGCACATGTGCCTGCCGTTGTGATGCCATCTGCACTGAGTCCCACCCTGCAGCCAAGCCAATGCCCTCAGAACCTCAGACTGTAAAGTAAGTAAACCCTTTTACTTTATAAAGTATCCAGCCTCAGATATTTCATTATAGTAACAGGAAAAAAAGACTAATAAAGAGAAATACTTAAGAGATTCTGCAAATATTGTGCTTCTCCTCAAACTTTCACACACTGATACCCAAAACAATAATTGCTGTGGTATTCTTTTTTTTTTGCGGTACTGGGGATTGAACCCAGGGGCATTCTACCTCCAAGCTACACCCCCAGCCATGTTTTTTATTCTCTATTTTGAAACAGGGTCTCACTAAGTTGCAGAGGGCCTCACTAAGTAGCTGAGGCTGGCCGTGAACCTGCCATCCTCCTGTCTCAGCCTCCCAAGTACTAGGATTACAAGCATGTGCCACCATGCCCAGCACTGCTATGGTGTTCTAATGGTGACTTCCTATGTCTCTCATCCTTTCTACATTTATTAGTTTGAATTTGTAAGAAAGAATTCTATAAGGAAGAGTTGTCTCATCTCTTTAATAAATTTATTTAGATCATATTTATTTACATCACTGTGGACTCATAGACATTTATTTTACCTGCGTTTCAATTCAATGCTATTATTATTTTATTGTTTAAGATAAATTTTTAAGCTGGTAGGAGAACCATTGATAATACTGCTCTTTGAGGGTTGTTTTAAGGATTAATAATGTCATTTTGTAAAGTCTTAGTTCATTGCTTAGCATATAGTAGACTCTCAATATATATTTCCATGTTGTCATGGTAACCATTGCATCTATACAGATGTCAAATTCAGAGAGGAGCCAGTAGCACAGTGAACCATGGTCAATCATGGAACAGATGGTAAGAAGACAAATCAAGCAGGAATTCCATTTTGGAGTTAGAAGGACAGGACAAACTCTGCCACTAACCAGGTACTAACATTAGGCGAATCACTTCTTCATTTGGAGCTTAATTTCCACATAGACAGCGTGGTCCCTCTAGTTCTAACATATGCTATACTAAACATCTTGGATATATGGAAAGCTTTGGAAACGGTGCATAAAGTCAGGAAACAAACTAATGATGCTTTTACAATGACTTGGATAAGACACTCACAGCCATAAAAATACATATGATTCAAGAATTTACTCATATATCTCAGTAAAATCTATGTTATTTTTGCCTCTGGGTTTTACATATGGCATTACTTTATTATTATTCCCACTGATGACAAATATAAGCAACTTTTTGAAAACCACTTGCAATCACATAATTATCTTTTAAAAGTTTATGGAAAGCAAAAACATTTATAAATGAAATAAATAGTGCTATTAATTTGTATTGTTGTATATCAGCAGTATCTAAGATGGTGCCTGCCCTTAGTATGAGCCCAGAAAATATCTTTTTATTTAGTAAATGATGCCCGGCATGGTGGCACACACTTGTAATCCTAGTACTTGGGAGGCTGAGACAGGAGGATCACAGGTTCGTAGGCAGCCTCAGCTACTTAGTGAGGCCCTCTGCAACTTAGTGAGGCCCTGTTTCAAAATAGAGAATAAAAAATAGGGCTGGGGGTGTAGCTTGGAGGTAGAATGCCCCTGGGTTCCATCTCCAGTACTGCAAAAAAAAAAAAAAGTGAATGAACCAAGAATGGACAAATGAATGACCACAGAGATTACCAAAAAAGGTGAAAGTACTTCCTTCCTAGAGGACAGCAGCGATGTGATCACTACGCTCTGGTGGAGGTGCAGAGCGGAGCCTGGGCTGCAGAGAAAGTGAAAAGTTCCCCTCCTCTCCTCTGAGACCGTGAAGTAGCACTGCTGTGGCCCCTCTCTAGCCAACTTCCTCCTCCAAAAATGCCCTTTAGCATTGGGCACTAAATCTGACGTGATGAATGAAAGCTGCTGGCCCAGGGTCCTGGCCATTGTGACTGGCTCTGAGCCTTGTCCAGGCTCCACATTTAGCCTGACGTAAATGTCGCTCTCTCCTAAAGTTAAGGACATGGGTTGGGACAATTCATAAGCACCTCTGAAAATATCTTCTACGTGCTTCATAAATGCCACCTCCAGACATGCTCTAAAATTAAATCCCCGTCCTGTTCTTTTCCCAGCGCCTGCTCCTCCACTGACCCAATGGTTTCACGCAAGCCTTTAACCTGCTCTCCTCTCACAGGGACACACTGGCTCTACAGGAACCATGCTGGGGAACTAACTGCCTTGGAGGAAAGACCAGCACATAACACAGTCCTTGTTGCTGCCTGAGTAACATGCTTGGGTTAGGTCCAAGGTGGATGGGCATCTCACCAAATTGTACTGCACAGTGAATAGCATGATGGCCCAGTGGATGTTACCAGGGTAATCCCACTCCTCAGGTCTTTGTTGTTTTCTAATTAGGTTTTCTTACATTCTGCTTATAATGCCTGCTACAGACTGTGGGCACCAGGTCACAGAAGCAGCCAGACCTGTGAGGTCAGAAAGCACAGAAAGGGACTTTGGATCAAACATGAGCTTCAAAGACAGATGATCCTGCCTCTGTACCTCATGGAGCTAACATGCCCTGGAGTCCTTTATCCTGGAAGTTTCCAAGCCTAAGCTGGTGCATTCAAGAAGAAAAATGCATGGGACCTTGAACCCATTGCTACTAATAAACCCAAGAAGGTTTGTTTCTGTCTAAGAGAAATGGAAGCTCTTTAAAAAAAAAGTGGGCAATCCAAGGTCAGCAGCCCAGTACAATGAGAAGGAGCTTGATAAAGAAGAAAGAGACCTTGGCTTTGGAGTTGGATCTTTTAATTCCTGGTTGTGCCCACTTCTAATCTGATGATCCCTGATCAGTCTTAAGCTCTCTGAAATGTAGCAGCCTCCATTACAACGTGGAGACAGTAATTATTCCATCACATTGTTAGTATTTAATAAGATAATGGACTCTAAAAGACCTGGCACAGATAAGGGGTACAATAAATGTTAGTTTTCTTTCCCTTCCTTAAAAAAATCTGTCTGAACCAATCACAAAAGTGAAGGAAGGCATGGATATAAAAATGGTTAAAAAACAGGTTATATGTCTATCTCCCACTTATCTTCTTTTTCTAGCTCAGCAGAGAGTATGTCAGACCAAAGAAGATCAAAGAACCCTTGGGGTGAGTTCCCATGATGAAGAAATATGCTTCAGATTAGCACTGGGGAGCCAAGGAGGTGGGGGTGGGGATCAGTGAATGGGTCCTTTTCATGCCCACATTCTGCGGATTTTAGAACCTGCTGGGCTACTTCCCAGGGAAATTAAAGAGAGCGGATGGGAGGAGGAGATGAGGATTCCTATTTCCTATCACAAATTACTTCACTCTCCTTGTAGCTCATGAACCCCAGAACACAGGAAAAAGACCACTGAAAGTTCCATGCTCATCCCACCTCTTCCCTGTCATTATTTCAAATATGCATCTTGGCAGGAGTATTATTAGTTCATGACTCGGGAGACACAGATAAGCAGTTCCATGGAATTTGGGGGCGGGGAGAGAACAGTACATACACACATCCAGTCCAATGTCTTCCTGTGCTCATTACTTAATACGAATGAATTACATAGTGCCACCGGCAGAAGATAGAAGTGATATTGCTTGAAAAACAATAATAATCTTGCATACAATGGGGGTGATAAAAACAAGGAAGTGATTACAACAAAAGTCCGGATGGGGGTACCCCAAGAGGGGCGGGAGAGGGTGTGGTTTACAGGTAAACAAGGAGGGGCTTCTGGGCTGGCTGTGTTTCATTTCTTGATGGAGGGTGTTCACTTTATAATTATTCATTATACTATGCACTTATGTTTTCTGTTTGTATACTCTATTTTGTAATTTTTAAAGGACAAAAAGAAAATAATAACTTCCCTTCATTGAGGAAATAACACCTTGCTGCTGACCTTAGCCCTAAGCATTTAAATGTTAGCTTCCTTAGTTGATGTCCATGTTCCTCCCATAGTTGCTATTCTGGAAGAAAAAGAGGAGGGTGGATTTTTAAGGAGCCCCAGCAGACTGCTCCTCATAGTACAGATGACAAACTATACTATGTTTTAATGTGAGGGTATGTTTGAGGTACATTTCAAAAGTCAAATTACTCTCGAGTCAAGATTCAGTGGGATTCCACAAGATACAAGAAAATGCTCTGTAGGGCAGGCAGACTTCACAAATCAGAGTTATCACATACAAAGAAAAGGAGATACAAACGGGCTTATGAAATCATCGAGGGGAGGGCAAAAATATTAAGGAGATAGTAAGAACCCCAAGTCAGGGCATAGCGAAGCCTTGGGGCCCCATGTGAAGAAAATCCCTCCTGTGTTTGGCATCCAAGTGACTCACCCTGAAAACCATCCACTGCGCACAGCAAAGAGGAAATGAATCATGGAAGCTTCTGACCTTTGCCCTTGTCATTCCACACAGGGAAACCACCCACAGACAGTCTCAACAGAGCTGGAGACAAGGCATTCAAACAAGGCGCACGCAGAGATGATGCAAACCCACTGGCGGGGGAGAGCCAGAGAACCAGGTCAGGAGAGGGCCGCTCAGGAGTCGCAGATCCACGATAAACATTGATTTTATGATATGGAACACTCAGCGATTGAGCTGGCATCGAAGACAATTTGGCAGTGCCCAATGAACTTTTGTCTTATACAGTAATCTGAACTCCTTATACCGCTCGCTGGGGTGGGGGTGGAGGGGGCGGCAGGAAAAGAACAATGACCTTTGAATCTCCATCTTATATTTGGTATTTGGAGAATTTGCTTGGCCTGCTTAGAGGAAGTCGGCCAAACTGATGCCAGAATGAAAGCTGGAACAAACCTGATAGTTATTCACATATTAAGCAGATGGAAACCCCCATGCCTTTATTCTGGAAAGGCAGCGAGTTTACAGTAACTGGCCCAGATGTACTAATGTAATTTGAAAAAGAGCCCACAGCCCAAGTCCAATACTTCAGGTTGCAATTTCAGTTTTAAACAAAATCAGAAAATGCCTTCCAAATGCTAAATATAGCTCATCCCAGAACATGCACAGAGTAGAAAGTAAACGCCTGATGAGGAGAGAAGGGAAATCTCTAATTGCCTGCATTGCGGATGGCCTGTGTTGTTGATTGCATGGGGGAGGGACGAGGTGCTCGGCTTCTGGACCCACAGGTCTTGGGAGAGAGGAGGTGACTACCTGCTGAGTCGCAGAGTTCAAAGGTACTCCCTTTCACCCCAACGTGAGGTTAGGACAGGTTCTCTCTCTCCTCATATGGGTCTATGAATGGTACTACAGCTTCCTAAATAACTTATGATAAAAGAAGATACCATCCCCCAGAAAAGAGCACCCAGGCCTTTGCCCTCTGGATGACCTTGGCTAGGAAACCTCACCCTTGCTGGTTACAAGAGTGGGAATGGGGCACTCCTAGGCTACACAGCTTAATCCAGAGCTGTCTCCTGTGCTTGGTAACCCAGGCTGAGAAAAGGCATTGGATATTGGATATTGGATACTGGATATTGGATATTGGATATTGGATACTGGATATTGGGTGATGTTCTGGTCACAGCTTAAGAAGAAAGATTGGGGCTGAGTGGAAACCCTTCCTCTCTCCCACTTCCACTTCCCACTCTGAATACTTTCATAGTCTTTCTTCTTACCCACTCCAACATCATTCTACTTTATTAAATTAGGGAAAGGAGATTAGTCATTTCCAGGTAGACAGGCCGCATTTACTGCTCCACACCCTATTATTGCCCTCAGCATTTACTGTTGGAAATGAAAATGATTCAGCCTTCTCTTGTAGCCCAGAATTACAGTAGGATCCTTTGCTCACTGTTAGCTGATTTACATACAATTGGTATCAGGGAGTTCCAGTATTATCTCTCCACTCCCTTATGAACATCCATCCCCATTTCTATCTATCAGTATTTTCAACTAATGAAATGGTACCCTTTTGCAATAATAATAATTTTTTTAAGTTGCCATCATCTATTCAATACTTACCAGATGCCAGATACTCCGATAAACTTTTTACAGGCATTAATCCTTTTAGCTTTCTTTATAGTAACCATACTAGATAAGTACTATCTCACCCCCTACTTGATACATGGGCAGCCAGTAAGTAAAGGACCCAGGATTCAAGGCCAGAGCTGTTCACCTTTGCAATCCCAGCCCTTCACCACCAGCCTTGGGCCCCAGGAGGCTGGGGCAGAAGCATCGGCACTGGAATTATCTATTTGTTGCCACCTTCATTTCAGTTACCATTTCCTTATATCTAAGTATAAAATCGCAGTAGGCAGTAGAGAGGAAGCAAAGTCTTATTTCCATGTGGATATCCCACCTGTCATCTATACAGTTTCCATATGTCTTTCTTATGTGTAAGAAATGAGAAAGGAAAAAATATAGTCCTAGCAGTTCCTAGTCTATTTCCCCATTCCCTGACAATGGGGAATTTGACCTTAGTGAAAGGTGGTCTTTCAAGCTTGACCAATAAAAGCCACATCAGAAACACCTCATCAAACGCACATTGGAAGGGGCCGACTGGGTTCAGCTCCTCATTTGGAATTCATCTTCTTTCTGCCAGGAACACAGTAAAGATAAGACAAATCACTGTCATCTTCTTACTGCCTTTGTGTGTGTGTGTGTGTGTGTGTGTGTGTGTGTGGGTGTGTGTGTGTGGGGGTGTGTGTGCGTGTGGTACTGGGGATTGAATCCAGGGGCATTCTACCTCTGAGCTACACCTCCAGCCTATTTTATTTTTTATTTTGAAACAAGGTCTCACAAACTTGGGGAAGGCCTAAGTTGCTGAGGCTGGCCATGAACTTGCGATCCTCCTGTCTCAGCCTCCCAAGTACTGGAATTACAAGCGTGCGCCACCACACCCAGCTTCTTACCACCATTTTTACCCTGAACTAACCCATCAAAAATTTACTGAGCATCTACTATGTACATTAGGACAATAACAAACACTGTGTAGAAATCACTGAAGAATTAAATGGTATCTTTAGTGAGTACATATTTTCAAGATTTTTTTTATATAGATCAGCAGCTAAAAGCTTAGGGAATAGCTCAGTGGTAGAGCACTTGCCTAGCATTTGATCCCCAGAACCACACACACATATACACAAAATCAGCAGTTTAGAGAGTCAAGATTTCTTTTAGCTAATCAAGGGTACTGACTCTGAGGATAGAATAAAGAAAGGATATTATAAAGACAACTCAACTTTTAGATTTCAAATGAATATTAGAAATTTTCTAGGAAAACTATAATCTTTGGGAGAAGAAAAATTGTGTTGATTCACTTCTGCTGATTTAGTTTTAAACCCCATATTGTACTACAATGTATTATCCTTAAGGACATAGACTTTAGCATTAGATCTGGCCCCATATCCTAATTTCCCCCTTTCCCTGATTTTACTAGCACTAATTTGAACAAATTATTTAACCCTCCTAAGAATCTCCATCTTTAAAATGGGTTGTGAGAACCTAATATTTTATGTAAAGAATTAGCACAGTGCTTGACCCAAAATAAGAGCTCAATACATGTAGTTGACAAAAAAGAAAAAGACTCATAATCACAGATACTGAGGAGACTGATGCAGGAGGATCATAATTTTGAGGCCAGCCTGGGCAACTTAGCAAGACCCAGCCTCATAATAAAGAAAGATCTGGGAATGTAGTTAAAAGATAAAGAAAAGGAAGGAAGGAAGGGAGAGAGGGAGGGAAGGAGGGAAAAAAGGAAGGAGAGGAGAAGGAGGAGGGAAGGAAGGAAAGGTGGGAGGGAGGGAGGGAGGGAGGAAGGAGAGAGAAAGAGAGGAAGAAAGGGATAAAGGAAGAAAGAGAGAAAAGAGAGAAAGAAATCCTCATTGTGTTTTTCCAGTCCACCAATTTGAAAACCATACATACCAAAGACAAGATGGTCTATGTAGGATAAGGCCTAGCAGCACAATAGACTCACCACAGAAATGCTGCCTACAAAGTAGCTTTTACTATAAGGAAAGTCTATTTAGGCCCCATCCAAGGGCCTCAGTGACTAAGGAGACACTTCTTTACACAGAAGTTCAACCATATCACATTTCTCAGCGACCAGAAAGGCACAACCTATTGAGACATCAGGCAATGAAGATGAAAACTTGCCCTGAATTGAGCATTCAGGTGGAAACTTGCCAAGATAATCAACGATTACTGGCATCAAAGAAAAAGTTTCTTGAATTCAAACCCAGCTAAGTAGCAGAAACAGAGAGTGGGGCAAAGGGAGCCAGAGACAGTGCGAACTAGAGCCTTAGAACCTGAGAGCCTGAGCTCCGGGTAACCAGAGTCGTTAAGAACGTGGCCAGGCACAGCGGTGCACACCTGTAATCCCAGTACTTGGGAGGCTGAGACAGGAGAATTGCAGGTTTGAGGCCAACCTCATCAACTTAGTTAGACCCTGTTTCAAATTTTAAAAAAATAAGAAGAAGAAGGGCTGGAGTAGTATAGCTCAAAGGTAAATGTCTCTGGGTTCAATCCTCAGTACAAATTTAAAAAAAGAAACAAAATGAACCAAGTGACCTGAACCAGGTAGGTCTTCTATATCCAGATCTCAGGATCAACTAATTTCTTTCCCAAATAAAATTGATGGGAAACATGCAATAATCTTGAAACAAAATACTAAAGGCAATTGTTACATCTCTTATCCCAGTTGGCACTCACAGACTTGGCATAGAATCACCAGAACTTGCCCAAATTAAGTTTCATTATTAGGAATGTATAATCGCTTTCCGAATCAAACTGAAAAACCCACAAGTAACATAATCAGGTTAAAAAAAAAACTCCATTCTGAGTTTTATCAGTCAGATAGAATAAAAATGCAAAGCAAATTTCAGTATATAACAAGCCATAAGAAATAACAAGGGGGAATAAATAACAAAACAAGCCAAAGAGATAATTGTCGAGTTCTCACGGAATCTGCAGGGCTAGGGAGGAGGGAACATAGACCGACAGAAGAGTCCAGAAATGGTGGGAAACCGCGGCGGTGCCTGGAGGCGGAACCAAGCGCTAGAGGACAGAGAGATGAAATGATAGGGAAGAACGCCGAGCGGCCGGCCTGGAGGAGGCAGAAGTCGGCTGGCCAGGCGGAGGCTGTGCTGAGTAAGCTCAACACGGGCTCAGCTGCCTCCTCGACATCACGGCCAAGAGCCAGTGGCGGTGAATGTGAGCAGCAACAGTAAACATCACCATAAAGATTTATGTCACTCCTCCATGGAAGGATTTTTTTTCTTTTCTGAAGTAATTTGTAGAGAGAGTAACTCCCATCTATTTTTTTCTTAGGAGGGGAAGTGGCAGGAACAGCCTACCCTTGCCACATCACAGAACACTGAAGGCAAGAAACTGAGAGCAGGTGGTGTTCTGTGGCGCAGCGGGCCCTGGCCGCTGGAGGCATGGAGATGTGACACCCAGCTTAGCTCTTCTACATGCCAGCCCGGCACTCTGGTGGCCTGTCTCCCTGGGCCTCCAGAGATCACCAAGCACCAGCCGCTGCCCCTGGTGACCAGCTCCCAAAGATGGCCACAGTCCTGCAGCAGCGTGAAGAAGACCGCTTTCTTTCTTTCTTTCTTTCTTTTTTTTTTTTTTTTTTTGCGGTACTGGGGATTGAAGCCAGGGGCATTCTACCTCCAAACTACACCCCCAGCCCTATTTTTTTATTCTTTATTTTGAAACAGGGTCTCACGAAGTTGCAAAGGGTCTCACTAAGTAGCTGAGGCTGGCCGCAAACCCGGATCCTCCGGTCTCAGCCTCCCAAGTGCTGGGATAACAAGCGTGCGCCACCACGCCCAGAAGACCTCTTTCTTTCAAACAGCCTTCTTGCCCATTCCTCAGCTTGGCTTTCATTTTTCTTTTCTGTCTGGGTAAAAGGCTGCAATTCCAGAGGTTGCTATTTGAGAAAACATAAGAACCAACTTGATGCTTCCACTTGGCTAATAGACATCTCAGAATTGGGTCAAAAATGAATTCATGATTTTCTCCTATATCCTCCCCCTCTAAACACAACCCTGCTCCCCCTGAAGCTTCCCCTTTTCATGTCCTGGCAACTTTGTCCTTCAGACTCCTCTCTTGACTCACATTCCCCATGCCGTCCCCGGGCCGATGCTCCTGGCTTGCCCTCAGAATATCCTCAGGTTGGCACATCTCACCACCTCTGCCAGCGCTCACCTGGATTTCCACATAGCCTCCGACCTGGTTTCCCTGCCTCTGCTCTTCTCCTCCCACTTACCACATGGCAGGCCAGCTGGTTCTCTCAAACTTCAGGAAAGGTCATGACACTCTCCACTCAACCCCGCCCATGATGCCATGGCCTTTACACATTCATCCACACAGAGGTCCCCGGCACCTCTCTGACTTCATCTATTTCTATTCTCCCCTTCCCCACTCCAGCCTTTGGCCTCCTAGCACTCCCTTGGACCTGCAAGGTATATGTAGTGTTGTCAGATTTGGGGAATAAAAAGACAGGACACTGTAGTTTTTTAGGATAAATATGTTCCAAATATTGCATGGCATGAACTTCTGTTCATGCATTTTATCTGGCACACCCCAGGACACCCCAATCTCAGGTCCTTTCTACTAGTTGTTTCTGCGGCCTGGAACACACTTCCTCTGACATGTGTGGGGTTTGCTCTCTCACTACTTAAATCTTTTGCCTAAATGTCACCTTCTTGGTGAGGCTGGCTCTAGTCACATGAGAAATTATAATCGGGTGTTCTCTTTTTTTTTTTGGCGGTATCGGGGATTGAACCCAGGGGCATTCTACCTCCGCGCTACACCCCCGGCCCTATTTTTTTATACTTTATTTTGAAACCAGGTCTCACGAAGTTGCGGAGGGCCTCATTAGGTGGGGGGGGGGAGAGGGAGAGAGAGAGAGAGAGAGAGAGAGAGCTGAGGCTGGCCGTGAACCCGGATCCTCCGATCTCGGCCTCCCAAAGTACTGGGATTACAAGCGTGCGCCACCACACCTGGCTTAATCGGGTGTTCTAAATCCCCTCTCTCTGCTTTATTTTTCTCTAAACATGATTTACTCATGCATTCTTGATCTCCCCCAGCTAGAGCAGGGGCGAAATCCATGCGGGCAGGATTGTTTTGTTGCTGTGCTCGGCTTTGTTTAGTGCTCTATCCCCAGCACCCAGAACGTTACCTGACACCATCAGCGAAGGTTTGTCAAATGAATGAATGAACAAATGAACCTCTTAAAGTTGTTGATAATAAAAAGGCTGACAATTTGCAACTGATCCAAGAATTTTAATACTTTACCTTCCATCCATTTTGCAACTACTGAAATAAGCCCGCCCCCTTCCAACACAGCAACCCCAGAATAACTCACCTTTCTTGGCTGCCCAAAATAGGGATTATCTCACTTGATATTTATATTAAACAAGAAAACCCCAAACTTCATAAAAAGGCATAGAATGAGTAGCCTACTTTACTCAGTGCTTTACAGCTTACAAAATACTTTCACCATATGAGTCCCAGTCAAAGGCCTTAAATGCAATAGAACCAGATTCAAAAAGAATGAATAGTTTCACAACGGAAACATTGGGGTCCCATGATAATAAATTACATTTGCAAAGACAGTAATAACCAAGCCAAAATACTGAAGCACAATCTCTATGATACCCTGCTGAAAGTGTCCTCTTTAGAATCTGTCTGAAACTGTTGATACTGTAATAGATAACTTGTGAAAATATATTTGCAGTGAAAAACACCTTTGTTTTGTACGTGTATATGTGTCTATACTGTGTGTATGTGGTTTTAAGAGACAAATAGCCTATATCACATATCCTGAATAAAACAAGCTCAATTAATTATTCGACTTGTATCTGTTATATAATCAACATAGTCTCTTAGGTGGAAAATGAGAGAAGTATGCATTTCTCTATGCTTCAGAGTAAGGTAATGACAGCCTGCTAATTTTCAACCGGATGAGGGGTAAAAAGTCATTTAGAAACTTAACTCGTTCATGTACTGCAAGCCAGATTCCTTCAGTGCATCTGGAAAAAGCTAGTGAACGCAGGTGTGCCTTAGACTGTTAGTGGATCTCAGCCTCGGTGCACACTAGAATCGCCTGGGAGTGTTAATGATTACTTACCGGTCCCTGGACCTATCACAGAGTTCCCAATCTAATCGATCTAGGGTGGACCCTGGACCCCAGGACTTTTAAAAGCTCCCCATGCAAGTCTAATAAATAGCCCAGGTCAAAACTGCTAAAGTCTCAAAAAAAAAAAACCGCAGTGAAATAAGTTCTTTTCGGTTTCCCTTGAGAAGCCACATTTCCAGGTGTTAAGAGCTCTTCTCCAGAACATAGTGAGCTAGACGAATTTGAAGGGAAAGAGAGAGAAACTCTCAGATTTTATCTAAAATCAATGTGTACTGTTTGAGGGAAAAAAATAATCCAGGCTTTAATATAAACAAAGGAAGTTTCAGTGCGACAGGCCTGGGAAATTCCCCAATTTAACATAGCCTTCAACAATTCTCCCATGCCATAACTGTGGCGGCAGAAAAACTCACTGACAATGTGTTCTTTATTCACACCCAGCACACCAGTGGACTTCAAAAGAAAATCAACATTTACAGTTTAATTACTGTTTATTCCCTGATTTATTCAAATCAGCTTTCTTTGGCTGCCCCCTTCCAAATGCTTAGAAGGGGATTTAATCATCTGATCTAATTTTTCCAAAGAATAGAAAGTTATCATTATGACGGCACACTGAAATAAAATAACCAAACAAATGCTAAGGAAATTGTATGAAGGATAATTGCTTTGAGTACCTTTTTTTTTCAAATTTCTGTTAGATAAAGTATTTCATTTTTTTAAGACAATAATTTAGGGGTTAAAAAGACAGATTCCTGTTTCTTAGCTGAGTTTTGACTTATGTCTATGTTAGCAGAGCAAAGTGCATCAGTGAAAAGCGTTAGTGCTTAAAGCCAGCGTGGTACCATCTACATCAGTGCCTACTAGAGGAATGCAATGCCAGCCACTGAGGTCATTTAACTTTCCCAGTAGACACTTTAAATGGCAAACAGGAACAGGTGAAATGAATTTTAGTAATTTAGTTTTAACCCAAATACAGCCAAAATATTATCATTTAAATATGTAGTCAATATAAAAAGTCATCAATAAGATAATACTCTACACTTTTTTCTTTTTTGTACAAAGTCTTTTAAATCTGGTGTGTGCTTTATATTCACAGCACATCTCAATGCAGACTAGTCACATTTCTTTCTTTTTTTTTTTTTGCAGTACTGGGGAATGCACCCAGGGGCATTCTACCTCTGAGCTACACCCCTAGCCCTATTTTTTATTCTTTATTTTGAAACAGGGTCTCAGTAAATTGTGGAGGGCCTCACTAAGTAGCTGAGGCTGGCTGCGAACCTGCAATCCTCCTGTCTCTGTCTCGCAAGTACTAGGATTACAAGTGTGCACCACCACACCAGGCTGACTAGTCACATTTCAAGTGTTCAATAGCTACACTTGGGTAGTAGCTACCATTTTAGGCAGTGTGGGTCTCCATAAACAACAGCCTGAAAATTAAAGTGAATATAGTCCCTTCTGGCTCTTTACTTTTTTTTTTTTTTTTGGCACCAAGGACATTCTACCCCCAAGCTATACCCCCAGCCCTTTTTTTTTTTTTTTTTGAAACAAAGTCTCACTAAGCTGCTGAGGTTGGCCTCAAACCTGTGTCCTCCTGTCTCAGCCTCCCAAGAACTGGGATTACAGGCATGGACCACCACTCCAGGCTTGGTTCTTTACTTTTTGGCAAAGCAATTTTAGCTGTGCTGTGCAGAAAGCTGGGCTTCATGACAAGTGACACAAACTAAGCACTCTCTCCCCTTTAGCCCCCCTCCTCTGGCTTTGCTGGAAATGGAAAATGTTGCTTGGCCCTTTTCTGCTCTATCATCATTCACATAGCTTATCATAAGCCAAAAAGAAAGAATCTGACTGAGCCTGGTTCTCAGCAATCCCTGAAAATTACCACTAATTTTCTCCAACATATAACCAACATGTAGAAATAGTTGCTTTAACACCTTTCCCTTTGTTAGTAATATTTGCTAATCACATTTGAATGGATCACTCTACCTCCATTAATTGTAGTATTTGAAAAATACAAGCCTCTACTCAACACACAGTTAAAAGAAGCTTAAAACCTTTTCATGATCCCAGGATGAACATTCATAATATTATACAAAATCCAGACAACAGAGTCAACCTCTTAAACCATGCAGGGAACTACCCCTGTATATAATGTTTTTACAACGCCAGAGACACTTCAGCCTGTACTTAACTTTCAACAACCTATCCAACAGGACTTGTTCAAATTAACGTAAGTCAACTTCTAATAATATCTAAAAGAGATGCAGGCAATCTCTACCTAGGCCTCTCCCCACACACTCTTTGAAGTTACATTATTTCTTAATGACCCTTCAGCCATGGGTAAATACCCTGCCTTCTCCAAATCAAACAGTCTCCACGTTCTCCTGCTACTGGATGATGTAAACAAGAAAAAAAAGTGAAGGAAACATTTATATTTATGCCACAAGTCAATGCTCTTTGACCCTCACCTCAGGCTTTAAAGAAAAGCAAAAAAAAAAAAAGTAAACTAGCAATGGCCTTGTTTGTCACAAGAATGGATTTCAAGAACCCAGTTACCAGTTTTGCCATTTGCCAAAATCACTGGAGGATAGTCATCATCGCTGTGTAAATACCGTTTGCCTTCTTTGCAATGACTTCATTTTTCTTTGCATTTTAAAGAAATTTTGCACATAGCAGGACCCTGACTAAAAAAAAAAAAATGAAGAATTTCGAAGGCCAAAGAACATATCTTTTCCCCTTCTCTAAAGAATGTGGTCACCATTAGAAAGGATTTATATTTTGATATATGAAATGCACATAAGACTGAGAACCTGCCATGGATCCCTATTACTTATACATCCAGCCTGAACTTCCTCCATAGTCTGTCCTCACACAATGCACCGCTCTATCTCGCTTCTTGTCATATAACCTCCCCTCCAATCAGGTGGTTGCTTTTCTGCCATCGCCCACTCCCTCGCCTTCCCTGCTCACCCTGCACCACACACTTATCCCTGCCTGCAGGTCTTACCCATCATTTTCCAACCAGCTGGAATACCCTCACCCGCGAGTGAATCCATAAATAAATACACGTGAAGGCTCTGCACTTCATACTTATCACTGCTGGGTTTGGCTTTGCAAGGCTACAATTCCCAAGACTCCTTTATCTCCAACCACAGTAAGCGCTGCCTGGGTTGATATTAGGCTTGCAGAAGGAATGCTTGATTCAACTGGAAGAAACACTTTTCTTAACTCTGCATTATAAGGAAAGGAGCCTTGTATGCAAGAAGAAAAACTAACTGCATAAGCATACTTTCATATGACATGCCTGGGCTTTTTTATTGCAATAAAATATACATAACATAAAACTTGCCCATTTTAACCATTTCTAAATGCACAGTGACTCAGGAGCCTGAGCTATAATCACACTGTTGTACAACCATCAGCACCACCCATCTGCAGAATTTTCCATCTCCAAATTGAAACTCTGTGCCCACTAAACAGTTACTCTCCACTCCTTCAGCTCTTGGCAGCCACTATTCTACTTTCTGTCTCTGAATTTGACACATAAGAGGATCCATATATTTGTACTGGGGATTGAACCCAGGGACATTCCACCTCCAATCTATACCCACAACCCTTTTTTATTTTGTAACAGGGTCTCACTAGGTTGCTAAGGGTCTTACTAAGCTTACTGAGGCTGGCCTCAAACCAGAAATCCTCTTATCTCAGCCTCCCAAGTACTGGGATTACAGGCGTGGGCTATCACACCCAGCTCCATTCTTTCTTAAGGCTAAATAATATTCCATTGTATGCATTCACTACATTTTGTTTACTCATTTGTCTGTTGATTAGGCAATTGGGTTGTTTCTACCTTTTGGCTGTTGTGAATAAGGCCGCAATGAACACTGATGTACAAGTATCTGTCCCTGCTTTCGATTCTTTCATGTATATTGACAAAAGCAGAATTGCTAAACCATACGGTAATTCTATTTAATCTTTTAAGGAACTAACATGCTATTTTTCACAGTGACTGTATCATGTTCCATTCCTATGCTAGTAGGAATATGCATTCTTTTAAAAATATAGCAAAATATAAGAAATAGAAAACTAGGACCTCGCTCACTGACACCTTACCGGTTTTAATCACTGTTTAATTTCACTCTATATTACCAAGAGATGGTAGAAGCAAAACGTTGCCACCAAATCTGAGCCTCTCTCAGAACTTCGGGGCTAAAGGAGTTCAGGGGATGTGCTGGCATCAAACAGCCTCGCACACAGCTTTCTTTGGTCTTTTCTTTTTTTAAGCAGAAAACAAGTTTGAGAAAAATTATCAAAAAGGATTCATTTGCCCTTTGAAGCTTCCTCTCAACAAACTCTGCTTCCCATCTCCCTCATAGCAAAGTAGAATTCCCATCATTTATTAAAACAAACAAAAGTGTTCAGAAGTTTCCATAGCAGCTTGCTATTAAATGTTCATGAATAGGCCTTTTTGAAATTTGAAGAGTATTCTATTTCCCTACCCAGTTATCTCCCACTTAGATCAATCTTGCATCTGCCAACAATTAATTGAATTTCGTTTTAAATACTGGCCACACTGTCCGCTTCTTGCTCAGCTTTGGTGCGGGATTAGGATGTTACTGAAATCACAGCTGGTGGTCAAAAGTTAATTTCTTAAACCACCAATAGCAAAATACTAAAGTCATGTAAAAGGAGTTATTAAATATCCACCTTCGCCACTTTCATTTATATTTATCTCTCCTTTTACTCCCATCTTCCATTAACACTATATCAAAGCATGCATCACTTCATTCTATTCTGTATTGTTAGTCCCTAACTTTCTGTATTTTTGCTGTGTCTTCCCAGCTATGGGTGTAAACTCCTTCAAAGCAGGTTCTGCCGCCGGGCGTGGTGGCGCACGCTTGTAATCCCAGTACTTTGGGAGGCGGAGACCGGAGGATCCTGGTTCGCGGCCAGCCTCGGCTCTCTCTCTCTCTCTCTCTCTCTCTCTCTCTCTCTTTCTCTCCTTAGTGAGGCCCTCCGCAACTTCGTGAGACCCGGTTTCAAAATAAAGTATAAAAAATAGGGCCGGGGGCGTAGCGCGGAGGTAGAACACCCCTGCGTTCAATCCCCGGTACCGCAAAAAAAAAAAAAAAAAAGCAGGTTCTGGATTTTGTGTTTCCTTTGATTCCCTAGCTGTACCATTACACAGCACTCATTTTTTGGTCCAAAGAAAATTCTAGTCTAGATGTTCAATTGCCCGAGGTTCACAATGGCTGACACTGTGGGTGCTCAAACACTAAGCTACAATCCCTTTCTCCATAGGGCCAATGAATCATACTTGAATTTCACACTTTCTTCAAGTATCCTAACTCACTCCAATATCTAAGCCACTGATCTGACCACACGCACAGTGACACAGCAAGGCACACTCCTTGCTTTCTTACTCCTTTACTGTGTTGCTTTCCTGAAGTCACTTAAATAGATTTCTCCCTGTCCTGAAATCACCAGACAACAAGTAACAGCAAGGGGACAGCCAGGGAGACGGAAGACACTTGAAGTGCTACCCAGTTTTAAGTGAGGAACAGGTAGTCATCAAGTCTATTCTATTGGGGGGGGGAGCTGGGCAGGGTGTGCATGATTGTAATCCTAGTACTTGGGAGGGTGAGACAGGGGGATCATAGTTCACAGCCAGCCTCAGCAACTTAGCAAGACCCCCAGCAATTTAGCAAGACCATGTTTCAAAATAAAATAGGACTAGAGGTATAGTTCAGAGGTAGAACATCCCTGGGTTCAATCCCCAGTACCACACACACACACACACACACACACACACACACGGGCAGCAAGTGCCAAGGAACATATGACTTCGTTATCATGAACGTGAATGGAAACTGTGCCCTCACCTCCTGGCACATCTTCTATTTGCCCCCAGTGTGGCCTTAGCAGCTCATTGTGAATGTTAAAGGAGTGCCTTCTACTCACAGTGAATCATGAAGGTGATGACGCAATGACAGCAGCGATCATGGCAAGAACTGAGCGCTGGATTTGGACCAAGCAGATACCTATTTTACAAGCAGTTCACTTAAACAGCATGCCAACTTACCTAGGAGCAGTGCTGCCAGTAAAGCCTAAATCCACGGAACTCCAAAATCTGTGTCAAATATTTTGTCAGACTAAGCCAGAGGGGTACTAAGAATGTTCCCTATCTTCAGAGAAAGGATAGCACAGGTCTCATACCTTTAAAACCTCTACTTAGTGGCCTGGTATCCCAAGTATTTGTATGAAGTACCATAATAAAATCACTTAACCCTAACGTAACTATACAATTTATCTTTTTTTTTTTTTTTTGGTGGTACCGGGGATTGAACCCAGGGGCGTTCTACCTCTGAGCTACACCCCCAGCCCTATTTTTTATTCTTTATTTTGATATCTTGCAAACCAGCTGTCCACTATCTGGGACAAATGTTAAATCAACTGGGTCACCAGGAAAATGGGCACTAACTGGACTGTCCAGGGCAAACTATGATCTGCCAACATACTAGTTTCTCCTAACTACTCCAGGTGTTTCTGATAGGAGTGCCAGAAATTAAGTGGTCAACTATCTGAAGCACTAAATAGCTAAAGCGTTCTTTAAAGGTAGGCCAATTGAGCTATAATTTGCATACAGTAAAAGTTAGCTTTAGAGCTGGGCGTGGTGGTGCACGCTTGTAATCCCAGTACTTGGGAGGCTGAGACCGGAGGATCCGGGTTCGTGGCTAGCCTCAGCTACTTAGTGAGGCCCTCCGCAACTTTGTGAGACCTGGTTTCAATAAAGGATAAAAAATAGGGCCGGGGGTGTAGCTCGGAGGTAGAATGCCCCTGGGTTCAATCCCCAGTACTGCAAAAAAAAAAAAAGTTAGCTTTATTTATGTGTATAGTTCTGTGAATTTCAACAATATAACCTTATTACATTCAAGAGACAGAATATTTCACCATGAAAAAAATACCCTCCAGTTAATCCTCTTCCCCACCCAAGCTTGTCCCCCTAGTTTTGCTTACCCCAAATGTTATATCAAAGGAATCAAATCTGTAGCTTTTGAGTCTGGTGTCTGTCCATCAGCACTGGAGATTCATCTATGTTGTTGCAACAGTAGTCTATTGTTTTTACTGAGAAGTCGTTTCCATGATATAGATTAATGTGCTATAATTTGTTCATCTATTCACTGAATATAGCTGATGTAAATATTTACATCTAGGTTTTTGTGTGAAAGTATGTTCTCATTTCTCCTGTGTAATTACATAGAAGTGGGCATATTAGACTATATGGTAAGTGTTTAACTTACAAGGAACTGTCGACCAGTTTTTCAAAGTGTCCATGTGCCTTCCCACCAGCTACATATAAGAGCTTCAGTAACCCCACATCCTTGCGAGAACTTAATGTTTTCAGTTTTTTATTCTAATAGGTATCTCACTGCGGTTTTAATGTTCACATTCCTAATGACTAATGGTGCTGAGTATCTTTTCATGGGTTCATCGGCCATCTGTGTATCTTCATTGGTGAATATCAGTTGAAATCTTTAGCCCATGTGCTATTGGATGTCTTTATTGTTTGTTCTATTATTAAATAGTGAAAGTCTGTCACATATTCTGGATAGCTAAAGTATTTTTTGATGTAAAAAAATGTAAAACTATGGCCGGGCATGGTGGTGCACACTTGTAATCCCAGTACTTGGGAGGCTGAGATCGGAGGATCTGGGTTCGCGGCCAGCCTCAGCTACTTAGTGAGGCCCTCCGCAACTTAGTGAGACCCTGTTTCAAAATAAAGAATTAAAAAATAGGGCTGGGGGCGTAGCTCGGAGGTAGAATGCCCCTGGGTTCAATCCCTGGTACTGCAAAAAAAAAAAAAAAGATGTGAATGGATTGACTATAATGAAAAGGAGCTCTCTCTGACTAGATTGCTTGTCTTACCATGTGGTATCTCCTCTGCCATGTTATGCTGCTGCAAGAAAGCCCTTGGCAGAAGCCAAGCAAATGCCAGCACCCTGCTCTTAGATGTCCCAGCTTTTAAAACCATACGCTAAATAAACCTCTATTCTTTATAAATTGCCCAGACTTGAGTTTTGTTTTGTTTTGGTGCTGGGGATTGAAACCAGAGCCTCATGCATGCTAGCATACTCTACCACTGAGCTACACCACCAGCAACAAAAAATAGAGTGATATACCAAGAAGTTCTTACTGTCAAATACTGCACCTGAGAAAAGTATTACCTGCCACATAGGTAATACTTTTGATGACTAAATGACTAAATGCCTGGAAAGTTCCTATGGCTAGCATCTAATAAATGTCTTTAGAATTCTGGCTATTATTTTATCCTTCCCTTGTAATAAAGATGCAATTATCTCAATTTAAACTTTCTGTTTTGAACTATTTTTTTTTTAGGTACTGGGGATTGAACCCAGGGCATTCTACCTCCAAGCTACACCCCCACCCCTATTTTTTATTCTTTATTTTGAAACAGGGTCTCACTAAGTTGCGGAGGTCCTCACTAAGTAGTTGAGGCTGGCCGCGAACCTGCGACCCTCCTATCTCAGCCTCTCAAGTACTGGGATTACACGTGTGTGCCCCCACATCTGGCTTGAACTAACTTTAGACTTATGTAAAAATCACAAAGAAAAAAAAACTAGGTAATTTCCTTTTATCTCTCACTCTGCTTCCTATGTTGTGTCTATACAATAGATAGTACTATTATCAATGACAGGAAATTAACATCGATGAAACATTATTAAGCAGAACTTCTTCAAATTTTACCAACTTTTTCTTTTTCTTTTTTCTTTCCTCTCTCTCTCTCTCTCTCTCTCGTGTGTGTGTGTGTGTGTGTGTGTGTGTGTGTTTTATTAGG
>PVJS01031056.1:0-23673 GCA_004027185.1 Glis glis | reverse complement strand
GAAGAGCTTCTTGATCTTCTCGGCCTCCAGCTCTTGGAACTGAAACTTCACCATCATTTCTCCGAAGAGCTTCCTGATCTTCACGTCTTGGACTGGGACTGAATTAGTGGTTGCTCCGATCCTAAGACTCCAGCTCTTAGACCGTTCGACCAGCTACTGGTTCCTCTGACTCTCCACGTGCAGTCAGAACCTGGGACTATATTGCTTCAAACTGTAAGCCCATCTGATAAATCCCTTTTTTCAAATATACTCATTCTGTGTATTCTGTTAATCTAGAGAGCCCTGTCCAATACAGGTGAGGTTTCTGGGTGGAGGGATAGAAAGTCTACTTAATAGATAACCAGGTATGTGGTTCCAGTTAAATTCTCTCTCAGTCAAATGTGTCCCCTTGGGCAAATATGTACCTTTCCTGGTGTTTCCTCACATGGATAAAAAGAGGTTGGGTGAGATTAGCATTTTCCAGAGTTCTACATGATATAAAATTTAAAAGAGAGTTATGGTTATTTTAGAACAATAAATTTCTATACACAAAATTAGAGCGATTAATATTCTATCGACATTTTGGAAATGCACAGTATTATAATAGAGATTCTGATCATCTTCCCATGAATAATTTCTAACCCACATGCATCTCTTTCTTTCAGTCACAGAATAGCACATTACTCAATCACCTATTAACTTCATATAAAACACAGTGTAGGAAACACAGAGCTAAATGGCCTATGCAGTTCCTTCCTGCTCAAGGCCCTGTGATACCGAAGCACATCATCAAGCTTCACCGTCCGTCAACATCTATTTAATTATTTACTAAATCTGCCTATAGCGTCCTATTCCTGAAGTCGAGTTAAGGAATCTGATAACAAAAGGCCTTTAAATACGGCTAAGTACCAACAACAGATATTGAAAGAGAAAAGCAAGATCAATGTATGCCTTTACACGGATTGGCCTGTTAGATTTGCTGGCCAGTCAGCTAGCTAACTAGTTAAGCTCCTGCAGAATGGAGGCAGTTAAACCGCCTGGAGGAAGAGGTTTAAGTGGCTGAGGCTCGTCGCCAAGGGAGGGGCTGGTAGAGGGCTGGTTTGAGGGAGTTGGCACAGATACCCCCCAGGCAGGCAGAGAGCAGGAGCTCCCCCCCCCAGGGTACACTGAGAAGAAGCGGGCGGTGCCAGACAGAGGGACAGTCGACTTCCAGCCTCCTTAGTAATTTTGCTTAGGGCTGGCATTGTGTGCGTGTAAATCATTCAGATAATTGCTGTAATTCTCTGCTTAGCTTGGCTGCTAAGACCCCTGGTTCATGAATATTCATCAGATCCATCCACACTCCACTATTACTTAAATTTTCCTAGACAGCTTTCATGCTGAGAGCGCCAGTGTGTTTGTGCTGGAGTTGGTGATGGCGATGATTTCTCGTCTGGCTGGGAGCAAGGCTGAGCATGGCCCAGGGTGCTTCCCTGCCCGCCCTCCCAGATACTGAGAAGGAAAGGCACTCTTGTCCGTGAGGGCCCTGCCCCTCTGCAGCTGTTGCTCTTGCATGGGGTTCTTCTGTTCATTTGCTGAGTACTGTGTAAGGTGCCCAGGCTCCAGTGCAGGAGACAGGTGAGAGCACCTACCTGCAGCTGACGGGCTTGCAGTCTTGCTAGCAGCACAAACTGTGGATGGACCATCATAGCATAAGGAGAGTTGGGAAGACAGGATGAGCTCAGAGTGCAGGAGGAGTTTAGAGAAAGTGCCCCAAATCCAGAGGAATGGGTAAAATCAAGAAGAGATGGCTCCTAAGGTGATTAAAACCCCTAAGATGAGCCTTTAAATGACATCGCATCATAATAGAAACTCATGGCAGAAAATATACATAATTAATAGGAAAGAAAAATCATTTGAAATCTTTCACCCAATCTTGTATATACTTGCAGACATTTTTCCGCTTCTGTTAGGTCTTTTTAGCAGCAACCTCAAGGAAACCCGAACTCTGTAGAGTTTTATAATCCTGCTTTTTGGAAACACGAATTCTGTAGAGTTTTATAATCCTGCTTTTATGAACTACACAAATATTTGAACTTGAAGAGTGAGCAAGAATTCCCCAGGTGAAGGAGGTCAAGGCAGGTGTTTGGTTTGAGAAAGCATTAGTACAGAGCCCCCCAGATCTTGGGTCTGAGGGAAGCCCAGGGCTCTGGGTGAGGCTGCCCCTGGCAGGAGGAGAGGAAGCAGAACAGGGCTGTGTATCCTTCCTTCCCAAGGTCTAGGGTGCCTGGGCTCAACCTGAGGGCAGGTGGGAGCCACTGAAGGACTGAAAGAGACCTGGCTCTGTGGAAAACTGTTTTAAGGGTGGATAGAAGCAGAGGAAGTTTGAAGAAATAAAATAATCATGAAAGGGTAAAGATTGAAAAACAGAGAAGACTTAGGGATGAGCCTCAGGAAGACCAATATTTAAAGGGTAAATAGAAAGCAATTAACTGAAGGGTTGGGGGGGAGAGAGAGAGAGAGAGAGAGCTGAGACTAAGGATCCACACCTAAGATAAGAGGTATGTTCTTGGGAGGAAGAAAGAGTGAATGATTGGGGAATCTTAATCTTGGGATTTTCCTGAGCCTGAGCATTATGGGCCTGTTTGTAGAGAATCCAAAGAGACCTGCAGATGAGAATACTTCCTTAGAGAGAGAAGGGCAGGGTGCACAACTTAACCCCCCATGTGCCAAGGTTTAGTGTGAAAAGGAGAGGACATCAAAATGTCTTTAAATAGTTTTGCCTTTTTTTCTCTCATTTTAGTGTACTTTACCTAGACTTTAGCAAAAAAAAAAAACTATGTTCAGCCTGTGGCTGAACTCTTAACTGAATTTTTTAAATCTACTTGTATTGGTGCATTGTAATCATACATCATATTATCATATTGAGGGTTAGTATGATAGAAACATACATGCAAATTCCACTTGTAAAAATGTTCACATTATAAGTGCTGTGTGCATGTATGTCCCTATCCCTTTGAACATTATGATGTGAGACTACAATGCACCAATAAACGTATGTACATATATATATATACACACATATATACATACATATGCTTGCTTATACATATGTATATATACTAAAAATAAAAGTTAAAAGAGATGTTCACATCATGTTGGACAGTAAGGAAAGAAAGGAGAATATCAAGTAAAATGAGCTAGCTTCCCTCACGACAAGTAATTAGCACATCGTGCCATTTCTTTTAAGAAAGAGTGGGCATATGCAAAATCATAAATCTCAAACATTTTGTTAAGAAAACAACAGTCTATAAAATTTAGGATATTCATGCCATAAATCCAGGGTTGGCAAATGTCAGCCCATGGTCAAGTCAGCCCATGGGTCAAGTCTGTCTCTGTAAATAATTAAACAGAGATTTACCAGGACAAAGCCACCCGCATTCGTTTATTTACTGTCTATGTCTGTTTTTCACTACAATGAGGAGTTGAGCTACAGTTCACATGGCCTGCAAAGCCCAGAGTATTCACTGTCAGTCTCTTTCCACACCCTTCATGGCACAAATGAAAAATCGCTGCTTAATTTGTTAGATGTTTGTTAACGTGTCAGCAGCTACGCCTTCGTAGAAAGACAGGCTCAGCTCCTTCGGGCCAACTGCATCCCTTGCCATGTGTGCTGGACTTTGCACAAACACCATTTCTATGGTACAGTTTTTGCCTCTATGAGGAAAAGTGTATACTAATCCATGCTCCCCAACATTCTCCACTCCCATTCGGTGTGCTGACGAAGCATGAAAATCCAGTGATTTGTTCCCACTTATTTGACCCACTCACTGCTGAGGTGAACACTGATGAATCTTTGTAAACCTCCAGGTATAATACATTTGTCCTCAATTTTTTTGTGTGTGGTGAGCTTTTCCAAGGCCCACTTCCCTCTCGCCAATGGATATCCCTGCTGAGCATAGAATTTCAAAGATGTCTACCATGTGAGAGGTGGATCCATGAAAAAAAAATCAGAATGCAGATTTCTAGGATCCATCCCAGGTCTGCTAATTCTCTGGAGAGAGCCAAGAAGTGTTGGGGGAGGTGAAGAAAACCAAACACCCAGTGAATCAGAGGCAGATCTCTAATCCATCCTCTGAGAACCACTGATCTATAGAATCCCTTCCAGCCTCTGGGCTCACAGCTCTCTGAGTACTTGGCTTGCTTTGCATTTCATTTCTCAAATCGTCCTCCCTGCAACCATTTTTCCATCTTGTAAAACTGGAGAGTATTCAAGCAGTGTGAGATTTGATGTTGAAAAGGGTTTATACCAGTTGAAATGTGTGCTATTCTATTCGTTGTGTGCATTAATTCCTGTCGAGACGTTAAGTGCGGCAGCTGGACTCCCGTCCAGGTGCTACATACACTCACAGATTGTTGACATCTTTCTTCTCTGCTAGGTACCAAAGCCCAGCTGCTCCTGAACTAACAAGCCCACCACCGACATAAATAGTCTCCCTTTGCCCGGTGGCCATGTTGAAGACGCAAAGTCACAAAGCAGGAGGGAGCTTGCCGCCCTGGGCTCCAGGCAAGCGTTCTTTGCAGCTCGGCTAACTGGAGTGTGTAAGAAGTGATTTCTTCTAGATTAGACACACTTAAATTTCAAAAAGTGTCTCTTAGGAGAGAGAAAAGGAAGCACGAAAGTTTAATGAGTCGTAAAAACTCCTGTCAGAAAGCCTCTGAGGTTTACATGAGCAGGGGCCCTCCACCCTACGCAGTTCGGTTGACTGGGATCCTCACAGTCTTGCTGGAAGGCTATTGGCCCTAGAAAATTTTCTGTCATATCTGTCTCACCTAATTAATTGCTCTCAACTCTTAATCCCATCACTTTCGTATCTCAAGTGTTAATTCAGCCAGCAGTGATGAACAGAGTTTAGTGTAGAGGAAGTTAGAGTCAGTAGACTCACATGATTATTTTATTATTATTTTGGTAGTAAGGATTGAACCCAGGGCCATTCTACCTCTGAGCTATCCCCCCCATCCCAGGCCTTTTATTTATTTATTTTGAAACAGGGTCTTGCTAAGTTGCTGAGGGTCTTGCTAAGTTGCTGAATCTGGCCTCTAACCTTTGGTCCTCCTGTTTTAGCCTCCCAAGTACTGGGATTACAGGCATATGCCACAGTGCAGGGCTGGTTAAGTGTTTTGATAACCATTTTACACTAAATCTGTCTGCTCCTCCTACATGGGATTGGAGTGCAATAACAACTCATTTTAAGGGAGAATTTAGTTAGTGTTTTTTTTTAATTTATCTTTTAAAAAGCCCATAGATGCAGAGCGTGGTGGTGCACACTTGTAATCCCAGTACTTGGGAGACTGAGACCAGAGGATCCGGGTTCGTGGCCAGCCTCAGCTACTTAGTGAGGCCCTCCACAACCTAGTGAGACCCTGTTTCAAAATAAAGAACAACAAAAAAAATTGGGCTGGGGGTGTACCTCAGAGGTATAATGCCCCTGGGTTTAATCCCCAGTACCACAAAAAAAAGCCCATAGATTTTTTATTCTGAGCACTTTATCCATAGTATATTAGTAAATCCTTTAATAGGCATAATATAGTCTTAAGAAAGTCTCAGTCGCTTATAAATCAGGTCATGCGTTTCTACCATCTCATTAAGTGGTTTTAGAAATATCTTTCCTCACAAATAAATCTTGCATCCAATATATAATATTTTAAAATATAGTCAACACTGCATCTGACATTATTAATAAAAATCTTACATTGTAAAAACTTAGCATGCAATAGATCTGATTAAAAAAAAGGCATCCGGTTCCCTTTTTCTCTGACAAGTTAGCCTCCGATGGGGTGCCATGGCTGGCGTCCAATTTTAGAACTGCACGTATCTCAGGGAATTCCAAAAGGCATTGGACTTTCACAGATGAGCAGGCCTCCCATATAGGTGGAGAGATTTCCCCAAGGAAGTTCTGGAGTTGAGTCCCGATCTGCTGGCTCACGATCAGTCTTAAGTTTCCCTGGCGGGCCGGACAATATTTCCAGTTGGCAGAGTCAGGGCTGAGTAAGGAGATGGTGTGGGCAGAGGGCATGCCCAGTGTAGAATGTAGACTTCCTGGACCCCAGATGTGGACAGCCATTGACCAGCTCCATCTTCTCCAAAATGGCTTAACCCCCACCCACCTCAATTGTCTTCTCTGTAAACTGTAGCTGTCTTATGTTAAAAATGTAGATCTATAATACATGTATAGGTGCTTTGGAAACCAGGCAGTGTTGTGTGAGTAAAAATGACTTCTCTTACCGTTGCTGCTTTGACTGTGTATTTAGTATTAATTCACAGCTGGTGGCCCCAGGGGATGTGGTGCCTTATCCTCTGGCAGTAGGGCAAAGCTCCTGGCAGAGACCATCCCTTTCATCCTCCCACATCCTCTTAGGAGCAATGGCAGCAGGAGACCAGCAGTTTCATCTTACAGATGGAGACATCGGAGCTGCGGCTCTCCACTCCCCTGGCTGACCCACCGGCCTTGGTGATGCGTGGCTCAGTACTGTTCGTCACAGGGCAGAGCAATCAAGAGGCTCCTAGCAGATCCTGCCTTCCTTCAATTCATTTCACTTATTATTTCTTTTTGCAACCACCGTGGAGTTGTGTGTTCATGGAAGGCGTGCATGTAGTGTGGTTAATTCAGCCAGGAGTGAGAAATCATATCACATTGAAACTGATTTGGGGATGAACAGTGCCCCAGTAAAGGTACGAGGTTCTCATTAATAAGAATTCGGTGGCCGGGCGTGGTGGTGTACGCTTGTAATCCCAGTACTTTGGGAGGCGGAGACGGGATGATCGGGGTTCGCGGCCAGCCTCAGCTCTCTCTCTCTCTCTCCCTCTCTCTCTCTCTCTCTCTCTCTCTATACCTAGTGAGGCCCTCCGCAGTTTCGTGAGACCGGTTTCAAAATAAAGAATAAAAAATAGGGCCGGGGGTGTAGCGCGGAGGTAGAACGCCCCTGGGTTCAATCCCTGGTACCGCAAAAAAAAAAAAAAAAGAAGAATTCGGTGGACGGGGGAGCAGATGATGGCAATGATATGTTCTTCTCTAAATAGCAAGGCCCTTGGATCAGAGAGGGTTTTTATCAAGTGTGCCTTTCCTACATGCAGGTCCAAACCAAATGTGGTACTTTTGCAACTGTATATGACTTTTCATTTAAAAAAAATGGCATTTATCGTTACCACTCTTTCTCAGGTTCGGGGCCTCTGCATGGAATCTCTCCAGGAGCTTCACTGTGAGACTGGAGTGGTGAGAGCAGGGTGCATGTCTGATGGACGAGGTGGGAAGGAGCTGTCAGAACCTTTCTCCAAGATCACCAGCCAGGTCCCTGCCCGAGTGAGATGCTCGGAACCCCACCTCCTTGCTGTTTTGGGTTTTCCCACAGACCCGTGGCTGGAGCCTTCATCGGCTCCCAGATGTGGACCCCAGAAAGGCCCCCGAGTGTGGTGGCATCTTGTGTCACTTGATACAAGCTCTGAGTAATATCCCAGCCTGTCCCACCTCACCGTGGACCCGGGTCTATGAGATTCCCACTCCAGGAGCCCATCAGGTGACCAGGGAAATGGTGCAGCCTTCCCTGTCTTCAGGCCCCATCTTGGAACCTTGGGATCTGAGTGAGTCGGGGGGTCCCTGGCTAGTGCCTGGGGGGAGGCTTTCCCTTTGTGTATCATACATTCTCAGCCTGTCCTCCCTCAGTACCAGGGCTGCTTGTCCTCCACGGAGGCCACTGAGGGGCCACAGAACTGCATACTCCCCACATCAGAAGTGAGGTTCCTACTTAGCCCATAAAAGGGCCCCTGGTGTTGAGCCGTGTACAACACATCTGGTCTGCAGTGAACCTGGGGCTTCATTTCGGAGCCTCCTTCATCTCCTGCTGATACACAGAGCCAGCTGGGAGTGCATCACCCCCCCCAAAAAAAAAAAACATGTAACTGAACATTCTCCGGATTCCGACTATCAGTGGTATTTCTATTAGATATACGCCGTGTACCCTATCTTCATTTCTATTTATTTCCTTATTTCCGAGGAATAATCAGTTTGAGACTCATCAACACAATAAAACTCTAAGAGACAGCCAGAGGCAGATTGAATTCAGGGGAAATATAGAAAAGACCGATTATCATGAAAACCCTCAATTTGCATTTCGCTCTCCTCGTAAGTCATAATACCAGGAAGCTGATGCAATCCCCTGAAAGAAGCCTTTTATATCTAATGACAAGGCTGTGTACCTCCAGGGTGCTTACATTATATATTTTTCATCGCTCATCTGAAACACTCCCTCTCTTCTGTGCTGGGCACTCACTGGAGAGGAGACCTGTTTTCCAGGGAAGCCATCCAGTCTTGCAGTCTGCCCAGCAGAGGGACGGGGCATGGTGTTCCCAGGTTTCTCCTGGCAAGAGCCTTGCCTAACAGCATATCCAGGCTGCAAGCCAGGGCTGTGGGGAGCCCAGCCAGGGTGCCCATAGAGGCTGCTGCAGCCAGACTGCTCGCTCCCGGGGATGGGAGCCCTGTGCCGGGCCTTCTTGAATCTGCTCTTTAATCATCTTGGTATTAAAGATGGATTATGAAGAGCATTCCCGAAGGGAGTGTGTTGTGTACCTTGCTCTCCTGCTTTGAAGAAAAGTCCTATCATCATTGTATTCAGTCTTTCCCCAAACAACCAAGCCAACAGGAGGGGGGACCGCCGCAGTTCTAGACTCAGGCAGACTACCCACAGCTGCACGGGTAATTATGGCTCTCCCCCTCTCTCTCTCTCTCCCTCTTTAAAATCTCAGCTTTAGAAATAAAAGATAAGAAATTCTTTAGAGTAATTAGGGACTGCTGAGCGCTTATGGTAATAATGAAGGAAAACATTCTGACTGATTTACAGCAGGAAGAGGCGGTGAGAGTCAGGAGGCAGGTTGGAAAAAATAATTAAAATCAGCTTTGCTACTGTCTTGACGGAGCTGTCAGTCAGCCTCCGAGAGAAAGGAATTGCTAATGAAATATTAATATGCTGCCTTAGATTTTCTATAACCACCTTTTGTTCCCAGGTACTGTTCCAGTTTGTCAGTCAAAGGGGTCAGGTGTGAAAGGAGGCAGGAACCGGTGTGGTCAAGGGGGAAATGAGAACTCTGTGGCCTAGAAAACGCTTGGCCTCAGAAAGGACTTACTGGAGCATCGCCACAGCGGCCCAGAGCACAACAGTCAGGGCCTTGGCCTCCCCAGCTGGAGGAGCCCTGGCGGGGACAGTCTTTTGCTTTGCTTTCTTTCTTTCTTTCTTTCTTTCTTTCTTTCTTTCTTTCTTTCTTTCTTCGAGGCTGACAGACACTAAATGTCAGCAATCATCATGATGTAATCAGAGCTGGTTTTATAATATCTATAAGTGGTTTTGAAGTCTGCAGTTGCCAGACAGTTTGAAAATCTCGGGGAAATTGTATCTTGTAGGTAGTCTACAGACGAAACAGAGCCTCCACAGGTGTGTGTGTGTGTGTGTGTGTGTGTGTGTGTGTGTGTGTGTTGTTTTATTAAGTCAATCACTCAGAGTTATGATGAAAAGTAGATGACACAGCTTGGAACCCCCGTGTGTATGTGTGTGTGTGCGTGCTCCTGTATTTGCGTGTGTGCACACGGATGTGCATGCTCTGCGTGAGTTATGTGTGTCTGTGAGCATTTTGCATGTATTTTCTGGAATCTCTCAAGTGTTGAAAGGTTCCCTGGCACCCCACAGCACCCACGTGGAGTGGCTGGGGGATGCATCTTGTGTCTGAGAACTCCCAACATGCAGAGCCTGTCCTTCCAATGCAATCCTCTGCAGTGATGAACGCAGAGGCCTAAGGACCATGGTCAGGAGGCACCACACGGTACCAAGGATGCGCACGGGACTCTGGTGTCACCATGAGTAGCTCTTTATGCTTGGTCTTAGTGAAATGTGGTGTCTAAGAAGGGGTAGCCAGGAAATAAATACCAAGTGACTATACCCAGGGTCCAGTCCTGGTCTAGGCAGGTAAGACAGGGAAATATGGTAGAGAAAATAGCCCAATGATGTGGGTTAAGTCCTGACGTTGGTACAAGCTCACCCTGTGGCTCTGGGCAGGCCATCTACCCCTCGATCTCATTTTGTGTAATTGAGAAACAAGAAGGGGCAGGGTTCCCAAGCTCCTCTTGGGTCTACTACTCAAATAGAATGCATTGAGGAAGGGTCAGAGTCAGCCCTTTTTGTCTGAGACCTGGCCTCCCGCTTTTATATGACAAAACACTCATCATCTATGGGTCAAACTTTATTTTTATATTTATTTATTTATTTATTTATTTATACGGTACTGGAGATTGAACCCAGGGGCATTCTACCTGGGAGCTCCACCCCCAGCCCTACTTTTTTATTCTTTATTTTGAAACAGGGTCTCACTAAGTTGCGGAGGGCCTCACTAAGTAGCTGAGGCTGGCTGCGAACCCAGATCTTCCTGTCTCAGCCTCCCAAGTACTGGGATTACAAGCGTGTGCCACCACGCCTGGCTTCATACTTTAAATTTATAGCTCTGGCAAGAGTTTTGCTTGATTCTCAAAAAAAAAAAATAATATATCAGTTACTTTATTTACCAGGGATCTACTAAGTATACGGAATTAATACTATAGTGAATTGTCTTAAATGTGCGATGGGATACATATTACCATGCCCTAGCAAAGGCTAAAGCAAGAGAGACCCAGGTTCCCATGCTACTTGGGGGCAGAGAGAAAGACCCCACTCAGGCCTGTGGCTCTGAGCTTGGTGTTTGTTCCCAACCAGGACTGCAGGAATAGGAGGACTCCTGTGCTGAGTGACCAGATGAGATTACACACATGTTGTTGTTATCATTGTATAATCCTAAAATCAGTCCTATGAAGGTTGGAGAGATTTGGAACTTTCCAAGGTCGCCTGTAGTGACTGACACAGCCTGGGCTCCTCCACCCGACTCCTTAGTTCCCCATAAGGTAGGACGGTCCTTCCTGTGGCTCCATTCAGAGGAGAACAAAAGCCAGGAGAACCTCATGTTGAGTGGCCCCCCACATAATTTTTAGGTTCGTTTCTAGCACTTAGAACCTGCATGACTTGGGCAAATCATCAGTTCTATGTGGGCCTTGGATTCCATCTTTAAAGTGGGATAATAGCCAGGCGTGGTGGCGCACGCTTGTAATCCCAGTACTTGGGAGGCTGAGACAGGAGGATCCGGATTCACGGCCAGCCTCAGCTACTTAGTGAGGCCCTCCGCAACTTAGTGAGACCCTGTTTCAAAATAAAGAACAAAAAATAGGGCTGGGGGTGTAGCTTGGAGGTAGAATGCCCCAGGGTTCAATCCCCAGTACCGCAAAAAAATAAATAAATAAATAAAGTGGGATAATATTGTATAACTTTGGATGAGTATCCTGAGGGCTAAGCAATAAGTAAATAAATAAATAAATAAATAAATAAATAAATAAATAAATGAATAGTAGAGGGCCTCACTAATCATAAAAAAATAACAGTAGCAGGCATTTATTGATTGAGTGCTTACAATGTGCTAGATATTGTGCCATGTGTTGGGGCGCCATGATAAAGTGCAGGCCTTCCCCCCGGAAGGCGATCCTCAGGTCTGAGGACATGCAGGAAGGCCCAGCACTCTCTCTGCTCTGTGAGTCACATTGATGAGGCAGGAGGGCCTCCCTCACACGCTTTCTCCAGACGTTCTACATGCTCAAGCAGTTAACAGACAAAAGAGGCATGCGCTCCCAATATGGAAATGCGCTCATCTTTTTCTTCGTGTACTTTTGTCAGTGTGTACACAAAATGCCAGTAAAGCTCCATTTGTCTTCAGATTTATTAGAGGAAGATAAATATGTATGGAAACCCTTCTGTCTTCTTCCAGCATTGCCGTTGGGTGTCTTGTGCGTTCCATTTTGGAATCCGCTCCTTCAGCCAGTAAGAGAATCTACCTGACTGTACAAGATGTGACTTTCAACCTCTCTGTTCATCTTTATTGTTTAATGTAATGTAGAAGGTGTTTTCTTTGTGTTAAGTGGCTATAAAACCTATGCACCAGCCAGGCGTGGTGGCACACCCTTGTAATCCCAGTACTTGAGAGGCTGAGACAGGAGAATCCGGGTTCGCGGCCAGTCTCAGCTAGTGAGACCCTCCACAACTTAGTGGGACCCTGTTTCAAAATAAAGAATAAAAAATAGGGCTGGGGGTGTAGCTCGCAGGTAGAATGCCCCTGGGTTCAATCTCCAGTACTGCAAAATAATAATAATAATAATAATAATAATAATACCTATGCACCAATGCTAATGAGGAAGAAAGAAGAAATCAATATAAACGGGTTTTAAAAAGTAGAAACTCTTACGCCCCTCTCCCCAAAAGATGCATTGGTCAAGTCAAATATAGAATGAGTGCTTAGAACAGATATTTATTATGTGTTTATTATACCTTCTGCGTGCTGTGCTAGATTCATAGTTATTCCTTTGATCCTGACAGCAACTGTATGAAGTATGATTAATACCCTATGTGGGGGTGTAATGAGCCCGTGTCTCAGACGAGGAAACTGAGGTAGAAAAAGACTAAGTAACCACCTACTATAGCTATAGCTGAGAGCAATACAGTATAGAGTAGCTATATGGTAAAGAGGTGGAAGGAATAGTACTGAATATACATAAGGCTGCAACTTGACAAAGGCCTGAAGCTACAAGTGAAATCACCCTACACCCTCCAAAACACCCAAGGATGAGCATTCTGTGAATACACTCTGGAAGGACTCAACACTGGAATTGGCCTCAAATACTTACACGTGGCTTTCGGAGACGAGGCAAAGCAATCGACCCTGTTGGCTGCTGGGTCAAGTTGGCCCGTCACCTGACCTCTCGGGACTTGAGCCTCGCACATATGGAAGCAGAGATAGCAGCACTTCCTTGTATTTTCTCACGCAGACTCTTGACTTTTTCAATGTAATGCCTAAAGGAGAGTTAAAGTCCTCTTCACATCCCAAAGAAAGCCATTTGAATTCCCGAGCGTCCTTATAATGAATCCTGATTTGTCAAGTACTATACTATGACGGGTGATGATCGTAAGAAAAGAATTGAAGAAAAATACATAATTGTGTGGGTACCTGCTTAGACTCATTACCTCAACGAGAAGAAAAGGTTTAAAGTGTGTAATAATTAGAGCGTGAGTCCTTAATCAAGCTCTAAATCAGCACACTGGACAGTGATCACAGAGGGGTCTGCGCACGGCCCTCCCCTGGTCCCCGCTGAGCCCAGAAGAGGCTGCCTGTGCTGCTGTCGACACAGGTACTCTGGGCCTCATGTCTACCCCTGATCATGCCCTGCTGGGGACTCAGGTCACCACAGGAGTCTTTGTTTCCTTGCCTCTGAAATGAAACAATAATTATGCAAATGCTGAAGGACACGGTAAGGACTTAAAAAGAAATATGGAGGCCCCATGACTGGTGCAAGGAAGGAGGGCCTGCCCCGTGTGCCTTGCTCTTTTATGGGCTGTTCAAAAAACATCAGTGAGGTTGGAGCCAGGGCTTGTGGAGATGGAAATCCTATAAGGGTTGGCTCCTAAATGACAGCTCAGGGAGGAGAGATCCAGGAGTGCAGCAGAGCTCAGGGGACAAGAACTGTGAGCCCAGACAGGTGTGGGGTGCAGCCTCAGAGCCCAGAGCCTGCTCCGGCCATTGTCACCAGGTCCTCCCCAGCACCGTTGCCCTAATGCAGCTACCAGTCTGGAAAGGGGCCTTCAGGTGGGCCAAGGCGGTGGCTGCATTTCCTTCTGGACTTGCTCTCTCTGACGACCTCACTCCTAAGATCACTGGGAAGCTCAGGTGAAGCCCAAGAGAAGACTAGTTCATGTCACAGAATTAAAATCTCACAACAAAGAGGTTAGAGGTTATGGGAGTCCAACTCTCTATATGATAATCTATAGCTCTGTCGTTAGAGCCACAATTTCCTGCTTTCCTGGACACCCCATCAGTTACTCACCATGCTCCCAAATCATACATAAGCATGACTTCAAGATTCCTCTCTCTCTCTACATATATATATATTTTTTTTCCTCTCTCTCTCTCTGAACTGTGTCTTTCCAAACTTCCTATGTTAAAGTTCCAACCCACAGTACCCTAGATGTACCACATTTGGATACAGGGCCATTAAAGTGGGACTCAAGCCAAAATGAAGTCATTAGGGTGAGTTTTAATACAACAAGACTGATGTTCATATAAAAAGAGGAAATTTGAGTACAGAGAGACACCCAGGTAAGTCCCCATGAGGACTCAGGGAAGTCATCTTTGCAGCCCAAGAAGAGGAGCTGGAGAAGAAACCAACACTTTTGGCACCCTAATCTTAGACTTCCCGCCTTTCAAACTGCGAGGAAACTAATGTATGTGTTTAAGTCCCCAGTCTATGGTATTTTGTTATGGCTGCCTTAAGGTGAATAATACTCTGCCTCCGTCTTGATCTCTTTCTTTCTCTCTCGCTCTTTTTATCACCCAATCCAAGCTCTCTCCCCGCAGTCTTCAAAACAGTTTCAGATTATTGGCAGCCCCCACCCTTCCCTGTCCTCCTGTAGCTCCCAATGGCTCTGGCCCGCGCACAATCTTTCTCTCACACCTCCTCACCACTGTGGTCTGGCCCCAGCCCTCCACATGGCCATGAATCCATCCCAGCTGGGGCAGTGGTTTGCCCAAACACAAGGTCACCTCTGATCCTCCTCGTGCTCAGTGCCTGGCGTTACTGAAGAACAGAGCTCTGTCTCCTGGCTAAGGTTGCGGCCAGATGCCAATGTTTGGAGGAAACATGGTCTAGAGATAATGGTGATCTCCTGATCCACCGTGTCTCTGGCACTCCTGGGGACTGAGTCTTCTTTGACCGAGGGCAGCTCAATCAGTATGGTGGAAACCCTTTCAAATGAAGGGGATTGGAGAATAGAGATTTTAAAGGACGTGAATTTGGACTCCAGCTAATTCATTTCTTCCTAAATGCAGTAGTTGGGGTGAGTCATGGAGCTGCAGTTAGGTTCAGTTCTCTCCTCTAGTGGCTACAGTATGAGAACGACAATATCTCTATAGTGTGAAGAGGAGATGAGATGAGACAGTGTAAGAAAAGCACCTAGCCCTTTGCCTGCCTGGTCGAGGTTCAACATACACTGAAAGATGTGCTGATGCTAAATGAATGTGGCGATCAACAACAGTCGAAATAAGCAGTCTAAAGTAAACTGGAGGGGCAGGAGGTGAGAACGACCTCTACATCGATTAACTTGAAAATGGATGGCCTTCCAATGGGCACAAATGCTTTGTCATTTTAATGCACACTATGTGTGACTCCATGTGTGGTCCTTACTGCTAAACATGGTAGTGAAAGAAAGTTCACATTGCTGCATTTCCTTTAAATCAAAGTAAACCTCACTATGAACCCATATCCCACACAGCAGGTGCGATTGTTGGTCTCCATTATTTGGGGACTCCCCTTCTCTTATGAGGTCCCATGATAATCTAACAACTCACATGGCCCCAGGAATATTGGGAGGCCTTCTGTCTCACCCATTCATGCAAGGATGCAGGTCTGTGACCTAAAGTAGAAGAACTCTTTCAGAAAAATGGGCCCATGCTCTCTAGTCCCCCAAATTTTTGTTTTTGCTTTTACCAGCTTATTTTTAAAAATTTCAATGCCACCATACAAATCTATATTATTATAATTTTAAAAGTTTGTAACTACGAGAACAAGCAAAGTGTCATCTGTGGCAGGGCTCCAGCAGGAAGCTTTATCACACTAGCGTGGATCGATGAATTTCAAAGCCATATCTATCTCTCACCTCTCTATAGCCTGAGTTTGTTTGAGTCTGGCCTAATTTCTTTGAAAGTCCCTGGGCCTAGGGGCCTGTGCTAATTTCCACAGCTGGCCTACTTTTTTTTTTTTTTTTTGCCTTTCTTGCTTTCACAGAACCATTGTCTTCTTTGAATACTAAGCCACATATAAACTTTAAAAACTTTAAATCGTTTTATGGATAATTGAAATTCAGAGCTCTGTGAATGTTAATACCCTGAAAGTGGGGCTCAACCTTTCCCTTACGCCTACCTCTTTGGTTGGATTAATTTTCTGCTATCATTACCACCACTTTTGATAACCTGGAGAAGTTCAGAATTTAAATACACTAATTAAATGAGGGGCTGAGGGTCTCTGCAGACCAAATGCGAGCCCAAACCTCCGCAAGTGCCTACAGCTCGCTGCAGAGGAGGCTGAGATCTACCTACAAATGTAGCCTGGCAGGCCCCGGGCTGGTCCTCCAGGGGAGCCCGTGGGCTCTGTGATGCCAGGAGAGGCTACCTGGATATAGCAGAGGGTCTGCGAGCAGCACCTGTCAGAGGTCAAAGGAGTCCCTGCTCCTGCGCTGCTTCTTGGTCAAGGGGCCCCTTCTGTCATCAGCCAAGGTCAAGATGACGTGTGAAGGTCTTTTTCTTTCTTTCTTTTTTTTTTTTTTTGTACTGGGGATTGAACTCAGGGGCATTCTATCTTCAAGCTACACTCCCAAACCCCTTTAAAAAATATTTTGAAACAGGGTCTCCCTAAGTGGCTGAGGGTCATGCCGAGTTTTTGTGGCTTGCCTCTAACTTGCAATCCTCCTGTCTTAGCCTCCCAAGTTCTGGGATATCAGGTGTGTGCCACCTTGACCAGCAGAGAGCCAGAGGTTCTGACAGGGCCTGCCCCACACTGTTTGTGTTCTTGGATGCTGGTATTTGCACAAGAGCAGGAAGCCTGCCAACTGTAGTGCTGACAGAGTCCAGAGCAGGGACACAGGGTTGGACAATGAACACGTTCCTCATGACCCAGTCACCAGCCAACAGTCATGCTTGCCAAAGCTTTCACAAGGAAAAAGGCAAATTCTCATAGACACCTCCAGGCAAATGGAAGGTGACTACGGTAGTTAACTAACACTGCAAAGTACTGACTTAATTGCTAAGTCTCAACTCAGGAAGGCAAACCAATCAAAGCATACCTCCAGATAGCTAAGATCTGAAGTGGGTAGAAATGCCCTGGTAGAAATGTGCTGGGAGTCAGGTGTGGTGCCGGTTGCCTGTAATCCCAGTACTCAAGAGTTGGGAGGCTGAGACCAGAGGATCACAGGTTTGAGGCCAGCCTCAGCAATTTAGTAAGACCCGTTTTTCTTATGTTCACAGGTAAAGGTTACTGAAACATATTTCTGGAGACCACTGTTTTAGTCAGCTTTTCTGTTACTAAGACCAAAATACCTGGCAAGCACAACTCAGAAGAGGAAAGCTATATTTGGCTCATAGTTTTAGAGGTCCGGTCCATGCTCAGCTGGATCCAAGGCTGAACCCACAGCAACAGGGCATGTGGTGGAGAAAAGTTGCTCTCAGACATGGTAAGTAGAAGCAGAGAGAATGAGAGGAGGGGACTAGGGATGCACATCGTCCTCATCAGTACACCCTCGGTGACCTAGGTCTTCCAGTCATGTTCTATCTTTGACCCCTCCTGCATTGGGGACCATTTTTTCAACACATGAGCATTTGGGGGGAAAGTCTAAACCCAAACCCTAACAAGCACTGAGTTCAATATATTATAAAAGCTGTGGTTTTCCTTTTGCTTTTTTTTGTTTGTTTGTTTGTTTCCTGTTATTTCTGGAAGAGTCAAAGTAAAGATGAGCGAGTGGAACCAGATGTTGGAGGAAGGCAGGTGCTGGGCCCATGGTACTCTGTGCTGGCAATGAAGTCCTTGCTGCTCTGAGCACTGAATACTCTCCAGGAAAGTGCATGAGCTGAGGCTTCTGCTCAGGAGGCTGGTGAGTCGGTGTTGTGTTCCTTGCTCTATGGAGTGAGGAGAAAGGAAAGTCACATTTCTAGGTCTTTCCTTCATCAAGAGCCCCATGGACTTCTGTTTAATTACCAGAGTTAGCCTTTAAATAAAGGGGCACCCTGCCTGCAAGGAATATACTTGAATGAAGAAACAGAGGCTGGGGGCAGCAAGGAAATGCAGCCTCGCCTCCTATCAGAAATCAGTAGAGTCAGGATTTGAACCCAAGCCAAGTTTAGCTGAGTCATGTCCACACCCTGCGAGGACAACTGAATGCATTTTTCTATCATCATGCTTGAAATGCAGGTGCTTCTGTGATAATATGGCTTGCCTTCTAAGCAATGTCAAGTTCTGCAAGATTATAGCATAAAAACAAGGTTGATGTCCTATTTAAAGTTCCAATACTCAGCACATATGCAGCTGAAAACCTAGGATCCAAAAACTGTAAAAATATAATGTAAAATATTTTAAAAAGCAGTCCCCCACAATCCACGTAACAACACTAGTACAACTGCTTCTCCACCAGGATTTGGACTTTGCTACCTCTCCGTGGGCCTCTTGTAGCCTTGAACCCTGCAGAATGTTGAGACATCTTTAGAGACATAGGTCCTTAGCATATTCTCTTATAACAGAGTCCAGATTCAACAGAATGAAGCTGTGACTCAGGGCTTAGTCTTCTATATTATTTTTTTCAACAACATGTGAAACGTCTTTGCATCTTTACTTAGATAGGTTAACAAGGCGGGAAGCAAATCAGGGCTTGAAGCCACTCAAACACGTGCTACTTGCACCAAAGAAAGACAATTTAAGGAGATTTTTAGTGTATTTCTTAGTCTTCACATATTGCTGAAGCTTTCCTTTTTAACTGTGAGTTTCCTCTACATCACCACTGTCATGGCTTGGATCTGAACGGTCCCCCAAAAGCTCATGTGTTGAAGGCTTGGTCCCCAGTACAGCAGTGTTCAGAGCTGGGGACTTGGGAAGTGATAGAAACACAAGGGGCTGACCTCACCCGTGGGTTCATCCATCAATGTATTCGTAATGTGATGGCATTACAGGGAGGTGGTGGAAACTATAGAAGGCGGGGTCTAGCTGGAGGAAGTAGGTTACTGGGGCCTGCCCTGAAAGGGTATATCTTTTCACTGGTCCCTTCCTCTCTCTTTCTCTCTTTCTTTTTCCTGACAGCTTTTCTTCATTATTTCCTTCCACCATGATGTTCTGCCTCACCTCAGGCCCAAAGCAATGGAGTCATCGGACCATGGGCCGAGCCCTCTGAAACCATAAGCCAAAAGACATCTTTCTTCCTTCAACATGATTTTCCTTGGGCATTTTATCACAGAGACGAAAAGCTTACGAACACAACCACAAACATTAATTGCATAAGAACCAAATGAAGCTTCAGTTCCAGTTCGTGCTGATTTTATTCCCTCTTATATACGAACTAATGTACGACACAGGAATGTGTGTTGCTTTTGCATGAGGCACTTGTTACGATATTTACTGGCTTCTACGTTTTTCCTTTCTGACTAGACTGGCAAGCACATGAAGCACTTCGATGTAGGCGACTAACATTGAGAAGTGCTATAAGACACACACCAGACTTTTCAAACTTAATATGGGAAACAATACACATTGCCTCATTATTAATTTTTGTATTGATATCACACTGAAGAATTGGGGATCATTTGGGTTAAGTAAAATGCAATATTAAAATGAATATGACTATTTACTACTTTTGTAGGTACAAGTACGTTTAAAATCACACGTGTGACTTGCTTTCCATTTCTATTGAACAACACTGGTCCAAACAGTACTTATAGACAACAGGGAATATTATCGGCTTCATAGCAATGGCACTCAGCATGCTGTCTGGTACATGACTGGTCTTTATTCATCCATGTAGACATAGTGTTTGCAGGGCAGAAGACATGCAGCATGAGGCTCCTTTCCCGCACATTTTTGGGGAAGGATTTCTCCCTCCCATGTGTTTCCCATACCAACTATTCAGTCACAATTTGCTTCCTGAGCATCTCTGATGAATTTTCCATTATGCTGTGTGTAATTCTCTGCATGCAAAATCCTCTGACAATGTAATAAGCGGCCTGCAGCAAATGAATATAAAGCAACAAAAAAAGTCACGTGACACAGTCCATGGGCTCATTATGGAATCATAGTGTCTGCGTCTTGGCTTTGCTCCATGGTAATTCTGTGCCGTTGGGGACTTGTGCCTCCTTCCCAATGCTGTGGTTTCCCCATCTGTAAATTAGGGGAAAATGCCATTTCCACAACATTTCCCGAGGGTTGGATGAGATCCCCATCTGCCTATAAAATGCCTGGCACAGAAGATGGTAGAACCTGACGGAGAGGATATTTAATCAGCGGAAGTAGTGCTGGGTGAGAGAGAGAGAGCATGACAGCATGCAGAGAGAATGGGCTGTATGGTCAAAGTCATTTAGCTGCAAACCCTCACTCTGCCAATGGACAAGCTTGTTAACCTTCCCTAACTTCCATTTCTTCACCTGCAATATTGAAACCATGTTATTTGTCTTGTATTTGAAGAAATTAAATAAAGCCTGAAACCCCTGATTCAGTAGCTGGTGTGTCGTAGCAATTTGATAAGTGGTGATTTTCACACACTCTTTTATTGAATTCTCAGTAAGACACCGAGTTTGTCAGTTCACTAAGGATACTTTTAGTTAAGTCGGCCATTATAAAGACTCATATTTTGGGGCAGTGATATGCATCTCATTTAAATTAGAAAGTGACTGTAAATGGGATTCAGCTAGTGTTCACAGAAGTCAACTGTGAATTAGGCAATGGATGGAGAGGCAATGACTGCTGAGGCTGCTGGTTGACACTTGGTCACAAAGAATGGAGTATGGGATGCTGAACTGTGCAAGACATCTGGGCCACTGGTTGAATTGGTCTTCAAGCTTCTAGCACTGTGGAAAAAACAATGAAGAATTTGAGAATCTTGCCTTTGGCGTGAATCATATCAGTCTGTTGTAGCGACATTAACTAAATCACAGAAAAAATAAGAATAGAAATAAAATCACTTACTTAACTTTAGTTCTTAGCAGAAAACAAATTTTGAACTGATTTCTGGGAGAAGAGAAAGGAAGGATTTATGTTAGAGAACTGTAGATCTTGCTTCTCTTTAATTTTTAAGCAGAGTTACAAAGAAGAGGTGACTTGCCAAGCATCACACCTACAGTTTGTTAACTTTGACAGTTTGTCAACACCGGATCACCTTCTATGTGTCTCTCCTGAGTGCAGCAGGAGGTTGTATCCCTGCTTCTTGTGTGGACAGTGACTCCACTGTCCCCCATTTGTGGTGCGGTACCACACATACCATATGCACAGCTGGGGTTTTGTGCAGTTACAATCCTGCTGACTGCCTTGGCTCTCATCAGAGGATGAAGACAGGAAAGAATGGAAACAGAACACTAAAGAAAAAGAAATGTAATAATTTACACATCAGTAAATGCGAAAACCACAGGGTCATTTGTTAAAGGGGATGGGAAGAAAATTAAAAAAAATAAACTAAGCAGAAAATACAGGGAATAGCTAGGGAGCTACTTGTAATAGAATTTGTGTAATGTCAGCATGTTTTTACATCTTACAGATTTGCTCTGGTGTTGACTGTGTAGTGTTTAGCCTGAGTTTTTCAGGATCACCAGATTGTATTTTGAGTCACAAAATCAGATGTGTCTCCTAGTGAAATGGAAAAAGGTATTTTATCAATTTTGTTAATCCTGTCATTTGTGGAAGAGTTTATCAGAAAGAACTAATCTCACCCTTCATGCACCCAGAATTATTTCAGTGATAGAACTTACATATGGAAATATTTGTCCATCATTTTATTTGTTAATTCAATAGATATTAACAAAATATGACTTCTACACAGAGCATTGCATTGTAGTAATTAAATCACAGGGCCTGGAATCAGACTACCTTAGTCAACAATATTTCCCAGTCCTGGGAAAATGGTCAAATTACCTAATATTTGTGTCTCATAATAATTATACATACACTGTCCAAGGATCACAGATTCAAAGCCAGCCTCGGCAACTTAGCGAGGCTCTCAGAAACCTAGTGAGACCCTATTTCCAAATAAGAAATAAAATTGGGCTGGGGATGTAGCTTGGAGGTAGAATGCCTCTGAGTTTAATACCCAGTACCAAAAAAATGCTTTTAAATACATTGTTGGGCTTGTAGGAAATAAGAGTTATTAAAATAGTCTCATTCATGCTGGGGAGGGGGGAAATGAGCATAGAATAGATTTAAACCCCCTCTGGGAATAGATATTGAGCAGAAAGGAGAATAAGTTACCATGAAGGCAATGGTCAAGATCAGAACTCAGGTTGTGACCAGAATCTTGGGATGATTAGATAGATGATAGATGATAGATAGATAGACAGATAGATGATAGATAGATGATAGATAAGTAGATAGATGATAGATAGATAGATGATAGATGGATAGATAGATAGATAGATGATAAATAGATAGATGATAGAAAAACATGTTGAATTATGGATTCTTACATTTAGTCTGAGCCCTAGAAACAGGCTAAAATGATTGTAACTCAGGAACTCCTTCCAGGGAAAATAATCACTTTTTAGAAGAACATTCCCAACTTAAGTACTTGGCATCTCTAGAGATCATGCTCAAATGTGAATTTACAATCAGAGATTACCAAACACACAAGGGAACTGTCAACAATGATTGATAGGCAGCACATACTACTTCTGGATTTCATAAATTATGGGTATTAAAATGATAAGATATGGAACATAATAAACTGTATATAGAATGATTGGAAATTATAAAATCAAAAAATCAAGGAAACAACAAAAGACTACCAATAATTATTAAGAAAATGTCTACCTCTAGTTACTCCCTCCGTAAACACTTATAAAACTAGGGAAATATGTTTCTATATATCTTCATTTCTTTTATATATATATATTCATTTATTGGTGCATTGTAATTATACATTTTGATACACATCAGGGTAGCAGCATCATACCTGCACACATTGCTCATTTAGCCCCCCCTCAAATCCCACCCTATTCCCTCCCTTCCCTCCCTTTCGTGCTCTGCATAGTGATTGAGACTTACTAAGTTTGTGTATATACATCATGTGCTATAGTGTGTTTCCCTCCACACCTATCCCAACTCCCTCAGTTAGGTCACCTTCTTTGTTCATCTAAAGTTTTCTTCTTCTTTGTCGGGAGTCCCCTCTAAGTCTCATTCTATCTAGCTTCCACATATTAGGGGAGACATCCGACTTTTCACTCTTAGTGACTTACTAATTTCACTTAGCATAATGTTCTCCAGTTCTCTCCATTTCCCTGCAAATGATGTAATTTTGTTCTTTGTGGCCATGTAAAATTCCATTGTGTACATATACCATAGTTTTGTGATCCATTCATCTGTCAATGGACACCTTGGCTGGTTCCAAAGTTTGGCAATTGTGAATTGTGCAGCAGATTCAAAGCCAGGGTTTCTCTTAGGAAAGTGGTTGCACCCATGTTTGGAGCATAAAAGTTGGTTATTGTTATATCCTCTTGCTGGATTGTTCCTTTTACCAGTAAGAAATGACCTTCTTTGTCTCTTCTGATAAGTTTAAGTTTGAAGTCTAATTTGTCTGGTGTAATAATTGTTACTCCTGCTTTTTTTCGAGTTCCATTAGCATGGATTACCTTGCTCCATCCCTTTACCTTTAGTTTGTGCGTATCTTTACTTGTAAGGTGTGTTTCTTGCAGGCAGCATATAGATGGATTGTGGTTTTTAATCCATTTTGCCACCTTATGTCTTTTTATTGGGGAGTTGAGGCCATTTATATTCAGCATGATTATTGAGAGATGAGTTTTCATTCCTAACATTTTGA
>PVJS01031055.1:0-23678 GCA_004027185.1 Glis glis | reverse complement strand
TTTTGAAACCGGGTCTCATGAAGTTGCGGAGGGCCTCACTAAGTAGAGAGAGAGAGAGAGAGAGAGAGAGAGACAGAAAGCGAGTGCTGGGGCTGGCCGGGAACCCAGATCCTCCAGTCTCCGCCTCCCAAAGTACTGGGATTACAAGCGTGCGCCACCACGCCCGGCTTTTATTCATTATTTTGAAACAGGGTCTCACTAAGTTGCAGAGGATCTCACTAAGTAGCTGAGGCTGGCCGCGAACCTCGATCCTCTGGTCTCATCCTCCCAAGTACTGGGATTACAAGCGTGCGCCACCACGCCCGGCCACCATGTTTTTAAACATGTGCTGTAGTTACTGCTTGACATGCAGACATGGATAAAAGCCAGTGGGAATTCTTTGATCCCAGAAGTCAGAAACCCCTGGCTTAGAAAGTAAAGGGAGCCTGGGCGGGGTCAGTGGTAGAGCATTGCCTGGCACCCGGAGGCTCTGGGGCCGTCCCCGGCGCTGGAAGAGAAGAGGAAGAGGGGGGTCTTGGTTCAGATAACTGAGTAGCCTTAGAGGTGTCCCTGTGAAGCCTCAGCCAGACACTCCACGTCCCTGAGATCCAGCTCCGTCTCCATCTGCCAGTCAGTGTCAGGCTCCACAGTCACCCCCTCCCCGTGGCCTTCGGCTCTCCTTCCATAGCCGAGTGGCCGCTGCTGTCCCAAACTATGTGCGCATGTGTTGTGTATAATTTATTTTTACCATTCCTCAAGTGCTGGAATTGCATCAATCATAGCCTTGATTCGTAGCACATTGTCATCATCTGTTGGTACAGAGACTCTGTCCCGCACTCCGTGATACATGAGGCGTCTCCCTTCTTCCGGGGTACCCACAATGCTCCATCTCTGATATGCGACTCTCGTCATGCATGCATCCTTCTAAAATAAGTGGTGGTGTTTTGTGTATATAAATTTTTTGTGTGTTTGGTACTGGGGATTGGACCCAGGGGTCGTTCTTTCTTTGAGCTACACCCCCAGCCTTTTTGTTTTTTATTTTGAAACAGGGTCTCACTAGGTTGTTAAGAGTCTCACTAAATTGCTGAGGCTGACCTCGAACCTGTGATCCTCCTGTCTCAGCCTCACAAGTACTGGGATTACAGGCATGTGCCACCACACCCAGTTCTACTCATGGCTTGCTTATTTATTTATTTATTTATTGTTTGTTTGTTTGTTTATACTGGGGATTAAACCCAGGGCATTCTACTTCTGAGCTACACCCCCAGTCCTATTTTTATTTTCATTTTTTTTATTTATTTTGTGTGTGTGTGTGTGGCACTGGGGATTGAACCCAGGGGCATTCTACCTCTGAGCTATACCCCCAGCCCTATTTTTATTTTGAAACAGGGTCTCACTAGGTTGATGAGAGTCTCACTACTTGCTGAGGCTGTCCTCAAAGCTGTGATCCTCCTGTCTCAGCCTCCCAAGTACTGGGATTACAAGAGTATGCCACCACGCCCAGCTATGTCACATTTAATTACCATTAATTTACTGGTAATTTAACTTCAGTACCACAATTGAATTCTTCAGTTGACAGATGCTGGATCTCTTTCCACCTTTTGGCTATTATGAACAATGGCTGCTGTTTACATTTGGGTGCTTTGGTGTAGGTATGTTTGTAGTTACATTGGGTATATACCTATAAGTGGTGTGTGTGTGTGTGTGTGTGTGTGTGTGTGTGTGTGTGTGTGCGCGTGCGCGCGCATGTAGCTGGATTGAACCAAGAGGCATTCTACATCCAAGCTTCACTTTTTTATTTATTTTTAATTTTTTTTGCGGTACCAAGGATTGAACCCAGGGGCGTTTTACCTCCCAGCTATACCCCCGGCCCTATTTTTTATACTTTATTTTGAAACAGGGTCTCACAAAGTTGCGGAGGGCCTCACTAAGTAGCTGAGGCTGGCTGCGAACCCAGATCCTCCGGTCTCCGCCTACCAAGTACTGGGATTACAAGCGTGCACCACCACACCTGGCCTTATTTTTTTATTTTGAAACAGAGTCTCACTGAATTGCTGAGGCTAGCCTCAAACCTGTAATCCTCCTGTCTCAGCCTCCCAAGTACCTGGATTATAGACATGCGCCATTACACCTGGCACTGGCACTGTTTAATTTAAAAATTTTTTTTATTTTATTTTTTTGTGGAACTGGGGATTGAACCCAGGGGCATTCTGCCTCCAAGCTACACACCCAGCCCTATTTTTTATTCTTTATTTTGAAACAGGGTCTCACTAAGTTGTGGAGGGCCTCACTAGTAGCTGAAGCTGGCTTTGAACCTGCGATCTTCCTGTCTCAACCACCCAAATACTAGGATTACAAGCATACACCACCATGCCCAGCTTGTTTAATTTTTTTTTTTTAACGGTACTGGGGATTGAACCCAGGGGCATTCTACCTCCGAGCTACACCCCCAGCCCTATTTTTTTTTTATTCTTTATTTGGAAACAGGGTCTCACTAAGTTGCAGAGGGCCTCACTAAGTAGCTGAGGTTGGCCACGAACCCGGATCCTCCTGTCTCAGCCTCCCAAGTACTGGGATTACAAGCATGCGCCACCACGCTCGGCTCAGCTTAATTTTTTAAGGAACCACCAAACTCTTTTTTTCCACAATAGCTGAACCATTTTGTGTTCCCACCAGCAATGTATAAGAGTTCCAATTTCTCCACATCTTCACCAGTACCTATTTTCCATTTTTTTTTTTTTTTTGTGGATGGAACCCAGGAGCATTCTACCTCCAAGCTACACCCCCAACTCTATTTTATTTTTATTTTGAAACAGGGTCTCACTAGGTTGACGAAAGTCTCACTACTTGCGGAGGCTGTCCTCGAACCCGTGATCCTCCTGTCTCAGCCTCCCTAAGTACTAGGATTACAAGCGTGCGCCACCACGCCCGGCCCTATTTTCCATTTTTTAAAATTATATCTATCCTGTCCTCATGAGTCTGAAGTGGTATCTCAGAATCCTTTTGATTTGCATTTCTTTATTACTAATGCTGTTGAATTGCTTTCCATGTGCTCATTAGGTAACAAATTAAATATATTAGTATATTCCTAATTTATGAGTATAAAATTACTTATCCCAGGAGAGTTTCCAGAGAGGCTGTTGTGTTATAAGCTTTTCTAAGCCTTGCATGTCTGAAAGTCTCATTTTGACTTCCTCGCATTTGAACAGTAGCTTAGCTGGAGATGGTGGTTCTTTTCCTTCACCACTTAGAAGTACAGCTTCGTTGCTTTCCTGTCTCCGGTGTCTCTGTTGGCAAAACACGTGTTGATCTAAGTCTCATTCTTGTGTCTTTGATGTTCTTAAATTTTACTGTAATGCATCCAAGTTTAGGTTTTTCCTTATCTATTCCTTTGGTGCCCCATGAGAACTTTGAATTGGAGTCCTTTTTATCTTTCAATTTTATTTATTTATTTTGCAGTACTGGGGATTGAACCCAGGGGCATTCTACCTCCAAGCTACACCCCCAGCCCTATTTTTATTCTTTATTTTGAAACAGGGTCTCGCTAAGTTGCGGAGGGCCTCACTAAGTAGCTGAAGCTGGCTTTGAACCTGCGATCTTCCTGTCTCAGCTGCCCAAATACTGGGATTACAAGCGTGCACCACCATGCCCGACTTATCTTTCATTTTTAAACTTACGATTCTCAAAAATATTCTCTTTCCTGCATCCATTTTCTCTCTTTCTGGAACTCAGATTGTACAAACATTGATGCTTCTATTCTCCATATCTCTTAAATGTTCTTTCATATTTTCTATCTCATTATTTCCTGGTACCGTCTGGAAAACTTTCAACTGATTTATATCGTGATTTAGTCTTTTTAGCTTTGTGGCATTCTTGGTTTTGTCCAATCTATTGACTTTGGTCAGCTATTCCGTTTCGTGCCCGGTATCTTCATTTGCTTCTGTATCGCTGCCTGCTCCTTATTGTGACACTCTTATCTCTCCGAGGATCTTTATATACTTATTTTCAAGTTATAATCTGTCTTGTTCCGTTCTGGTTTGTCTAGTACAGTTTGTTCAGTTTGCTGTCTCTTGTGATTGCACTTTTAATGTATCTGGTTATTTTAACCTGTGTGCTTGTTTTTCCCTGGGTTTATCAGCTTTCTTAGCTGGTGATATCTACTAAGGAGCGAGGCCAAGGTCCCAGCCCAGCTGTGCTTGAACAAGTGGGCTGGGAGCACTGGCAGTGGTTTCCCTGGGCAAGGTCCTAGGATCAGACCTTCAAGGTCTAGAATCAGACCTTGAATCTGAATCTACAGTTGATCTTTTCTGCTAACTTGCTCACAGTGGTGTATTTCTGTGTGGATTGGTAATTTTTTTATTATATATCCCTGCGCCTTGGAATTTTAACTAGGAGCTTCCTTTGAGGCCTGGATTGAAAGTGAATTCTTTTAAAGAGTATCTGTGTTTGCTTCCTCCAGGCTCCTAGGGATATTACCAACTCAAGACCACTCCAAACTAAATTATCAGCTCAGAATTTCAGGGCCACACAGTTAGAATGCATTTCAGCCACAAATGCCTATGCTGGGGATGAAGAACTCTTGGAGGGTCCCCACCCTGCCACGCATCCAAAGCTGTGATTAAGACAGAAAAATCAGCTGGGCTTGGTAGCACACACTTGTAATACCAGTGCTTGGGAGACTGAGACAGGAGAATCTTGGGTTCACAGCCAGCCTCAGCAACTTAGAGAGACCCTCCGCAACTTAGTGAGGTCCTGTTTCAAAATACAAAGTAAGCCGGGCGTGGTGGTGCACGCTTGTCATCCCAGTACATGGGAGGCTGAGACCGGAGGATCCGGATTCACAGCCAGCCTCAGCTACTTAATGAGGCCCTCCGCACTTAGTGAGACCCTGTTTCAAAATAAAGAATAAAAAATAGGGCTGGGGGTGTAGCTCAGAGGTAGAATGCCCCTGAGTTCAATCCCCAGAACCTCAAAATAAATAAATACATAAATAAATATAAAATAAAAGACAGAAAAATCTCTTCTTGGCAAAATGAGGGATAGGGTTTTTTCTATTCCCAGCAATGAGGTCTCTCTTGGGGACCCTAGCATTGTGAAAGAATCTATAATCGCACCTCTCACCATGCTAGTGTTTTTCCCCCTTCTAACTGCTTGAGGCAAATTAAAATGCAGAATCCAGGCCCCCAGGGATCAGCATGTGCCCTAGGGTGTAAGTTGCTGGAGGTAGTGGTCTCTTGCCTACTCCCTCCCCTGGCTCTAGGTGCTCTGGCCTCCTTTTCTCTCCTGTCAACTCGGTCATGCATTAGAAATGTGCTTTTATTTCTTCATTCAAATTTCTTTGTGTGTGGGGGGGGATGGGGCATTCTACCTCCAAGCTATACCCCCAGCCCTATTTTTTTTTTTATTTTGAAACAGGGTCTCACTAGGTTGATGAGAGTCTCGCTACTTGCTGAGGTTATCCTTGAACCTGCGATCCTCCTGTCTCAGTCTCCCAAGTACTAGGATTACAGGTGTGGGCCACCATGCCCGGTGTTCATTCAAATTTCAACCAACACTTTAAGGCATTCTCTATTGACAGAGATTTCTCTGCCATCTAATTTTTCATAATGTCAAAAACCAACATCCTATATCTATTTTGTATCAAAATAGCCATAGGACTATAAGAACATAATATATAAATATTTAGTAGTTCCTTATTTAGCTATCTTCACACAGCCTACGGTGCATCAGGCATCCTAATGTAAGAGCAGGTGTTCCAGAAGGAAGAGAGATTAACTATGGCAACTTCCTTAACTAAAATGACTTTCTGTGTCAGTTCCACCAGAGACCCCAAAGGCTGAGAACAAAACAGTAGGTGCCAAGTTCTTGCACATGCTAAAGGGCGGAGGAGCTAGATCACCGTGCGCCCCTGCTGAGCGCCTGAGCAGCTCTGTGCTGGGAAGGATCCGCTGGCAGCACCTCCCGGCGCGGCGGAAGGGAGACGATGCCTTTGGAAGCACTTGTCCGTCTGCTGGACATTTCCCTTCTTCTCCCCAAGTTTGTGTGGGGGTGCCTCCTCTTCACCTCACGCCGAATGAGGGGGCCCTTCAAGAGGGCCATTTGGACAGCGTGGCACATCTTCTAGAGTCTGAGGGACGTGGGGACCGGCATCTGGCTCACCCCGCGAGTCTCAAGATGCAGCGTGAGTGGTCAGTGGCCGCCTGTGGACTGGCCTGCACTCCCAGAGTCCCTGTGAGCCCCGTGTGCCTTCCCAGGAAGGGAGGTCTATATGGCCATTTTAAGAAGGAACCCAAGCTGGGCGTGGTGGCACACGCTTGTAATCCCAGTACTTGGGAGGCTGAGACAAGAGGATCACAGGTTCGCAGCCAGCCTCGGCTGCTTGTGAGGGCCTCCGCATCTTAGACCCTGTTTCAAAATAAAGAATAAAATAGGGCTGGGGGTGTAGCTTGGAGGTAAAGTGCCCCTGGATTCAATCCCCAGTGCCACAAAAAAAAAAAAAAAAGAAGAGGAATCCAATCAAAGGGAACATACTCAGAGGGATTTGGGGGTGGCCTTGATGGAGGGGAGGGATGCTGGAAAGTAAAGGACTGGGGCGGGAATCCTGGCGTCCAAGGAGAGGGCCCGGCCTCCAGGGAACCGTAGAAGAGAGATCCCGGGGTTGGAGAAGCTCTTGCGAACCCACGAGCAAGCTCTAGGAGAAAAGAAGAGACACTTTGGATCTGCCACTCCCAGACCTCACTCACACCAGCGACAACTCCACCAATGGCCAGAGACCTGGCCTCTGCTTCCGTCCCCTGCTTCTCTGGGAGCAGCCCCAGAACCGCACCAGCAAGTGGGGAGCGGGGAGCGGGGCAAGTAGAAACGATGCTGACCCGGAACCTCCCTCCCCGGACCTCCCAGCTGGAGGAGGGGAGAAGTTTTAAACTAAATGACATTTCAAATTGTGATATGACACTGGATGAGACTTGCCGATACCTAGAAAATGAGACTATTTTAAAAGTAATGATAAAAATAAAAATCATAAAACTCTTAACGTGGGGGTTACCCAGAAGAGACTGGAAGAGCTATCCATTTCAGCCAAGCCTAGGAAAGAGTATTGCCTGTGGCCGATTGGTGGGACCACTCAGGAGAAAACAGTGGTGTTTCTGTTTGTACCTTAGCGTGTTCAACGGAAGGTGGCATTTGAGGAGAGGAGCAGGTCTGGTGGCCTGTGTCCCCAGCCCTCCTGGCCCACGATTCAGCCTGTGGCAGCCGGAGCTGGCGATGGGGAGAAGTTTCATCAGTTGAAGCTTGGAGTTTTAATGTCATACGGACTGGGCTTGACTAAAACCAAAGAAGATTACCCCGTGGTTTCCTGGAAAGGCTGTGTGAGCCCTTCTTCCCCGATTTCCTGCCGGGGAAGAGTCATCTGGGAGGTTCAAGGGTGGCCGTGGCGGGAAGGGACCGCGCGTCTGTCCTTGGCCCAGCTTCCTTGCGATGGTCATGCTTTCTGAATATCGTAATGGTCTGTAACGTAGATGCTTTAGAATGTTATCAGTGGAGTTGATTTGATTAAAAAGACCTTTTTTAAGTAGCAGAAACTACCATGTAACGGGAAGTGACCATGAAATTCTCATATACAAGAGCTGACAAAGGTAAAAATCAGTCACCTATTTTCTCCCCAGTGGAGGCAGGCCTGGCTTGTTTGCTGACCTTTCCTTTGCTGACAAGAGGCTCTCAGGAGCATGCTGGTGTGTGGGTTTTGGCAACCAGCCTTCATTCCCACATCCTTCTAGGCTGCTCTCAGTATTACAGGAACTAGAACTATAGAAACTACATTCCCCAGACTCCTTTGCTTCACGGTTCTGGATGCAAGTTCTTTCTGCCAGTGTGTCCACACTAGGTCTCCTAGGTGGGAGGGAAAAGAAGTAGTGTTGTTTCTTGGGCAGCACCTAGGGGGTGTGGAGGCTGTGGTAGACTTAAAAGTTCTGCTGTAGCCTGAAAGCAACCTGTTGACCCCATCTCAGAACACTGGAGCCGTGGGGTTTCCTGCAGGGTTTTCTGACCTGGGTGACAGCAATAACCGACCTCCTATGCTCTGAACTACTGGGTTGCAGGATACCTCCCCCAACGCCTAGCTCCCGTAGCCCTTCTGCTAGTGCCAGAGGCAGCTAAGTGCCCTGCGATCCATTTCTCCTTGCTGGAAAGGCAATGGTCGTTTCTCGTTTTCTTACTGAGCCCTGACTGATACAGCTGACTCACTGGCATTTTGAAAGAAGTGAACATACTTAATGGGTCTCTTTAATAGTGATTTTTTTTTTTAGCTACAAATGAGACATTACCATTTTAAAAGAAACTCATGCTATGAAGAGAAAAATTTGAAAATGGATGTTTAGAAATGTTTATCACTATGTGATTTTGTTGCCCCAAATAATGTTAAACAAGGAGTTTTCAAAATAATCACATTGAATTACATGGTTTTCAATAAAACGAGCAATGATCTTTCTTTACTGAGAGAAATTATGGCTTTTTTTACTGTTAATAAATAAAATAAAGATATTTTCAAAATATTGTTGTTTCGTTAAAAAACATCATTTTTATTTTGTGAATGCTTTATAATGCACACACTGCATTGACTCAGTGCTACATGTGTATAATTTAAAAATAAATACAAAAACCTATAGGGGAGGCACAAGATTTTAACTAGTTTGGGTATACCACCAAAACATGTAGAAGGCTGTGCTTTTGGATACACACGTACAGCCTCACAGTTGACGGAAACGTGTGTGTACACATGGATGCTCATCTGTGTTGTGGTGGAGACGCACGTTAGAAAACAATTTCCAAGACAAAGAGTGGAGCTATGGGGGGGAGGGTATTTAGAAAAGCAAGAAATACACATCCAGGGGGGAATGTGGGTCATCTCCAGAGAGGCGCTTCGTGGCTCCTTTGTTATAGGAGACTTTCGTGAGGGGTGGGTAGGAGGAGATGTGGGGATGACATCAGTCCAGCTATCACAAGATGATTTGGGGTGTTCTGGTCATCTTCCGGGTCCTTATGGGGCCTCCAAGGACATGCCAAGCTTGTTGGGGTCTGTGGTCAGAACACTTGGTTCTCAGGGTTCACTGAAGTCTCCCCTTGGCTGCCTCCCAAAGGTAAGCGAGGCGCCCCAGTCTACATTGTCCTGACACCTTCCCACCCAAATTTCCCCAGACCCCGTATGCACAGTCAGGTAGCCTGTCACTGCCGTGGCTGCACGAAGACAGGACCATAGGAGGTCCATTACCCCAGTTCCACAGGCAAAGGAAACTGGTGTCCCAGAACTCCCCCATTATCACACAGAGCTGGGAAGACAGCGTAAATGTGACTTCATGATGGTTGGAGGTGGAGGTAGGGCCTTGCTAGTTTAAAATATGGGCATTGCCCCAACCAACAGATATCTGCAGGCACAGTTGAAAGTAGCAGATCCCGCACATCACTTGGCTTTCTGCTCAAATGTCACCTTATAGCTGGGTGTGGTGGTGCATGCCTGGAATCCCAGTACTTGGGAAGCTGAGACAAGAGGATCACAGGTTGGAGATCAGCCTCAGCAATTTAGTGAGGCCCTCAGCAACTTAGCAAGACTCTATTTAAAAAAAATTTTTTTTAAAGGGCTAGGGGTAAGCCGGGCGTGGTGGCACACGCTTGTAATCCCAGTACTTTGGGAGGCGGAGACCGGAGGATCCGGGTTCGCGACCAGCCTCAGCTCTCTCTCTCTCTCTCTCTCTCTCTCTCTCTCTCTCTCTCCCTGTGTCTCTCTCTCTCTGTCTCTCTATTTAGTGAGGCCCTCCGCAATTTCGTGAGACCCGGTTTCAAAATAAAGTATAAAAAATAAGGCCAGGGGTGTAGTGCGGAGGTAGAACACCCCTGGGTTCAATCCCCGGTACCGCAAAAAAAATAAAAAATAAAAAATAAATGTCACCTTATCAGTAAAGACTTTCCCCAACACCTTACACAGCACCAGGTCCCAATCCCCAGACCCACCTTTATCTTTCTCCATCGCACAAATCACTACTTGACAAACTTTCCATTTCACGTGTTTATCTGACTGTAACTGCCTCCCTGCTCTAAATGGAAGCTTCCTGAGTACAGGCAGTTTTACCTACCCTGCTCGCTTTTGTTTCCCTGCACCTAGAAGAGGCGATTCATAGCAAGGACTCCATAAAATCCCCTGAGTGATAAAATCTTTGCTTTCCCAGCTTCCCCTGAGGCCAAGACGTGGGCTCGTGACCCACACCATGCCAAGTAGAAGCAGCCAGGTAAGAGCCTGACTCTTAGACAATGACTTAGGTCCGTTCTGGCAGCGAGTGGGAGTGGAGAAGCCAGCTCCAGCCGGCGTCCTGGAGTGGCAGCCTTGCCGCAGGTGGCTGGTGACTGCAGTGTCACTGTCTCCACATGGCAAGCTGTAGTGACCCGCCTGGGATGTTTCCACTCGACCAGATCCGTGGCAGGATCTGGGGTGAGGTTTTTGGTTGTATAGCTTCTAAGCCTGGTCTCTAGGCTTACCGGAAAATTCTGAAAGGCACCCAGCATTATTTCAATAAAATCTCTTTTCTGCTATAAAACTAAAAAGGAAAAGTAGTGGACTTTGGAGTGAGATAACCTGGAACCAAAACCAACTTTACCACCAACCAGTTGGTAATATTGGCTGAGTCATGTAACGGTTCCTATGTGATCCCACTCCTGTAAGTGGGTAAATCCGAGCTCTGTGGTAGGATTGTGGCCAAATGGGCGCTCACCTATGAAGTGCTCTAAGACACCATCTCACACTTGCTAACCTGGCTCATGTAAAGCCAATGGAGGTCTTTTGTTTGACTATTGTTTTTAACTGATTGCTAACATTGAAAAGAGGGGATTTTTTAAAAAATTCCCAATTTACAACTTCTCATGAAAAATCAGAAGTTCTGGCAACACTGGGACCACATTTTTACATGGCGACAATGAAAATTAGCTGAAGAGAGTCTAAAAGACTCATTTGGAAGAGGTAGGGAAATGTGCTGATATTTTCTGCTTGGTCTTTAATGTAGGGTTTTGAGCTTATAGTCAGGCACTAGGGATATAAAGATTTCTTAAAAATTAAAAAAAAGTTTGACTGGGACTGGGGTTGTAGCTCAATGGTGCAGAGCTGTGTAGCATGTGTGAGGCCCTGAATTTGACCTCCAGGTGAGAGAGAGAGAGAGAGAGAGAGAGAGAGAGAGAGAGAGGATAGGAGAGAGGAGAGAGGAGAGAAGAGAGAGAGAGAAAAGTTTGGCTAAATTGTCTTTAAGGTAAATAAATTGTTGCCGGGCATGGTGTCTCACACCTGTAATCCCAGTACTTGGGAGGCTGAGATGGGGATCAGAGGTTTGAAGCCAGACTCAGCAACTTAGCAAGCCCCTGTTTAAAAAAAAAAAAAAAGGGCTGGGTTGTAGCTCAGAGGTAGGATTCTCCTGGGTTCAAGCCCCAGCACCACACACACACACACACACACACACACACACACACACACACAATTTTGTTTTTATGAACTTTTTCAGACTGATTTGATTTTCTTTTGCTGTCTGTCAAATAATTTTATAACAGGTATTTTAGCTGGGCACGTGCCTATAATCCCAGTGATTCAGGAGGCTGAGGCAGGGGGATCATGAGTTTGGGGCCAACGTGGGAAACTTAGTGGGAACCTCTCAACACAAAAAATTAAAAGAGTTGGGGCCAGGCATGGTGGCGAACACCTATAACCCCAGGACTTGGGTGGCTGAGACAGGAGGATTGCAGGTTCGAGACCAGTCTGAGCAATTTAGCAAGACCCTGTTTCAAAATAAAAATGGGGCTGAGACTGTGGCTAATAGCTAAGATGCCCGAGTTCAATCTCTAGTACTAAAAAAAGGGGGGGGGGGTTTGGGAGCCGGGCATGGTAGTGCATGCTTGTAATCCCAGTACTTGGGAGGCTGAGACAGGAGGATCACAGGTTCACAGTCAGCCTCAGCTACTTACTGAGGCCCTCCACAACTTAGTGAGACCCTGTTTCAAAATAAAAAATAAAATAGGAGTCGGGCGTGGTGTTGCACGCTTGTAATCCCAGTACTTGGGAGGCTGAGACTGGAGGATCCGGGTTTGCGGCCAGCCTCAGCTACTTAGTGAGGCCCTCCACAACTTAGTGAGACCCTGTTTCCAAATAAAGAATAAAAAATAGGGCTGGGAGTGTAGCTCAGAGATAGAATGCCCCTGGGTTCCATCCTCAGTACTGCAAAAAATAAATAAATAAATAAAATTTAAAAAATAAAAAATAAAATAGGGCTGGGGGTGTAGCTCATAGGTAGAATGCCTCTGGCTTCAATCTCCAGCACTGCCAATAAACAAATAAATAAACTTCAAGGCCAAGGGCAGAAATTGTTGTGAAATCAGACTAGGGAATAATTTGGAGGTCAATATGGCCAGTTGCTGTGAGCAAGAGATTTTTTTTCAAAGATAGGATCCGTTCCTTCTTTTTTTCAAGGGGCCTTGTCTTAGAGATATCTCTGAATAATTCAGACACTGATAAGGAGAATAAAGGAGGAATCAGGATATGGCTCCCAAAGTCAACCACTGCTCAAATTGTTCGTCTGTCTGAGATAGTGGTTCTTGACCTGGCTCTATGTGACAAAAGGTGTGTGTGTGGGGGGGGGGCTGTTGCCTGTTCCCTATCCCAAGTCATGAATCAATTCCTGGGGGTGAGGCCCAGGCTATGGTGTTTTGCTTTTTTTGTTTTGTTTTGTTTTGTTTTTTGCTGTACTGGGAACTGGACCTGGGTCCCCACTCATGCTAGGCAAGCACTCTACTACTGAGCTACATCCCCAGCCCTTTAAACAGGGTCTTGCTAGGTTACCCAGACTGGTTTGGAACTTGTAATCCTCCTGCCTCAGCCTCCTCAGGAGCTGGGATTACAGGTGTGTACCACCATGCCCAGCCATTGGTAGTTTTTGAAAGTTTCCCTGGGTAATTCTTTTTTTTATATATACTTTATTGGTGCATTATAGTCTCACATCATAATGTAGCTGATAGTGATAGTGACATACATGCACACAGCGCTTGATGGGCTTTCCCCCAGCTCCCTCCCCACTCCCCTTTCCCCATGCAGGATATTGAGATTGACATTGATGTTCTCACATATGTATATAATGTCGATGGTAGTGATTCCTTCATCGATCCTCCCTCTCCCCCCTTCCCCTAGACCACCTCCCTGGCTCCACTGAAGTTTCTCCTCCATTATCTGAAGTCCCTCTGGTATTGCGATTACTCCCTAGCTTCTGCATATGAGAGAAAACACCTGCCCCTTCACTTTCTGTGACTGGCTAAACTCACTTAACATAATATTCTCCAGGTCTGTCCATTTTCCTGCAAATGACATAATTTTGTTCTTCTTTATTACTAAGTAGAATTCCATTGTGTGGCTATCCCATAATTTTGTAATCCATTCATCTGTTAATGGACACGTAGGTTGGTTCCATAATTTGGCTATTGTGAATTGTGCTGCTATGAACATGGATATGCATATATTACTATAATTTTCTGATTTCAGTCCCTTTAGAAAGATACCCAGGAGTGGTACAGCTGGATCATATGGTGGATTCATTTCCCAATTTTCTGAGGAACGTCCACACTGATCTCCATAGTGGCTGCACTAATTTGCAATCTCCCTGGGTAATTGTAATGTCCAGCCAGCGTCCAGGCCCGCTGGCCTGACACCTTCTCCCTCCATGAAACAGAAGCAGAGGAGGCTGTTCCATCCTAAACCACAGTAGTCCTCAGTTATCATCACTCCAAACCCGCAGAAACCAGCAAGAGGAGCACTCCTATGAGTGGTGAGTGTAGGAGCTTCCTCCAGCCTCAGAACATCAGCGCCAGAATGTTTCTACTTGAACAGGTATTCAGAAGGAGGGCCCAAGCCGGGTGTGGTGGCGCACGCCTGTAATCCCAGTACTTGGGAGGCTGAGACAGGAGGATCGTAGGTTCGAGGACAGCCTCAGCAAGTAGTGAGACTCTCATTAACCTAGCAAGACCCTGTTTCCAAATAAGAAATTTAAAAAATCGGGCTGGGGGTGTAGCTTGAAGGTAGAATGCCCCTGGGTTCAATCCCCAGTACCACACACACAAAAAAAGGAGGGCCCAACCCTTCTTTGGATTGAAAATTTGATAAGAGGAACTAACATAATTTGAAAAGATAAGCAGAAAAGCATCCTCCCCGATCTATTCAACAAAGTAGCCGTGTCCGCGGCTGCGAAGGCTCCGGTGCCATGACTAAGAGCTCAAGCTTTGGGTTTGGGGGGTCCAGGGTTCTCACGCTGGCTTCGCGGCGTCCTTAGCTGTGCACTTGGAGTGACTGACCATATAAACCTGAGGGTTCTCCCCCGCCAGTATCCCCAGAAAAGTGTGGCACTATAGTCATGACATTAAAAAGTATCTCATCTTGCTGGGCGTGGGGATGCATGCCTGTCATCCCAGTACTTGGGAGGCTGAGACTGGAGGATCCGGGTTCACGGCCAGCCTCAGCTACTTAGTGCGATCTCCACAACTTAGTGAGACCCTGTTTCAAAATAAAGAACAAAAAATAGGGCTGGGGGTGTAGCCTGGAGGTAGAATGCCCCTGGGTTCAATCCCCAGTACCGCAAAAAAATCTCTCATTTAATAGGGTGCCTTCTCAATTACTTTATTTATTTATTTATCCCCAGTACCGCAAAAAATAAATAAATTAAAAAATTATAAAACTGGGGGTGTAGCTTAGAGGTAGAACCCCCCTCGGTTCAATCCCCAATGCCACAAAAAAATCTCTCATTTAATAGGGTGCCTTCTCAATTACTTTATTTTGAAAAAAACATTGTTTCAAATGTGCATCACTTTAGATGATCACAATTAATGTTTGGGATGTTTATTGAGGCCACCTGACAACATCTGTTAAAAAAATGGTAGAGTGACCTCTTTCATATTTATTTATTTATTTATTTATTTATTTATTTATTTATGCAATACTGGGGATTGAACCCAGGGGCATTCTACCTCTAAGCTACACCTCCATAGCCGGGCATGGTGGCGCACACTTGTAATCGTAGTACTTGGGAGGCTGAGACAGGAGGACCGCAGGTTCGAGGACAGCCTCAGCAAGTAGTGAGATTCTCATCAGCCTAGCAAGACCCTGTTCCCAAATAAAAATAAAATAGGGCTCAGGGCTTATGGAGGTGTAGCTCAGAGACAGAATGCCCCTAGATTCGATCCCCAGTACCACAAAAAGAAAAAAAAAAAAAGAAAGAATGAAACAGCATCTCACTGGGTTACTGAGGATGTCCTCGAACCTGCAATCCTCCTGTCTCAGCCTCTTGAGTACTGGGATCACAGGCGTGTGCCATCATGCATAGCTTCTAGTTTTTGTAAGACTTCAGGTAACTCCTATGAACGAAATCATATAGTTCGTCCTTTTGTGACTCGCTTCCTTCACTTAGCTTAATGTCCTCGAGGTTCAAGCATGTTGTAGTGTGGCAGGATTTCCTTTTTAAGGCTGAATGATATTCCAGTGCTTTGTATACCACGTGCTGTTATCCATTCATCTGTCAATGGGCACTTGAGTTGCTTCCTCCTCTTGGTATTGTGACTAAGAGCTCCAGCTCTTATGAACTTGGATGTACAGACACCTGCTGGAGTGTCTACTCTCAATTCTTTTGACTATATACCCAGAAGTGGGATTGCTGATTCATATGGGAGTTCTGTTTTTAAATTTTTGAAGAATCACTACACAGTTTCTTATAATGGTTGTACCATTTTTCAGTCCCACTGCTCTGTTTTTTTCTCACATCACTTCTTAAACTAAATGAGGGTTTTGTTTTTTCCTTTCTGACTCTAGTCACTGCTCCAAATCTCCAGACACCAAGTGGGTGTCCCACAATTCAATTCATTTTGTCACTAGCTAGTTAGCACAGACTCTGCGGCTTAAGGACCTGGTCCCACAAGACTGCCCTCTCTCAAAAGACCCAATCTAGTCACAAGGATTGGGTCCCTAGGTTACCCACACTTCTTGTCCAATATAACAAATTTGGGGGTTTGCACCCACCACAGATGTGATCCTTTCTTTTGTGTGTGTGTGTGTGTGTGTGGTACTGGGGATGGAACCCAGGGACTGTCTACCTCTGAGCTGCAACCCCAGCCCTATTTTATTTTTTATTTGGAAACAGGGGCTTGCTAAGTTGCTGAGAGCCTCACTAAGTTGCTGAGGCTGGCTTCGAACCTGCGATCCTCCTGTCTCAGCCTCCCAAGTACTGGGATTACAGGTGTGTACCACCGCATCTGGCTAATTTCTTTGAAGGACTCTCAGAACTCAGGAAAGTGCTTTAATTACTATTACTAGTTTATTATAAAGGATACAACTCAGGGACAGACAAATGCATAGGGCAGGGATGGGGATGGGGCTTCCATGCCCTCTGTGGGTACCCCATCTTCCCAGCACCTCACCGTGCTCACCAGCCAAGAAGCCTTCCAAACCTGTTGCATAGGGGTTTCTGTGGAGCTTCATACATAGGCATACACAGACATGATTAAGTCCTTGCCCACTGGTGATGAAGTCAACGTCCAGCCCCTCTCGGCTCCCTCGCGCCTGTGGAGTGCAGCTGAAAGCTACAAGTGGTTTGGTCTTTCTGATGACCAGATGCCACCTTGAAGCTCTCTAGAGGCCCACCGATAGTCAGCTTTTTTGTTGTTGTTGTTTTTTTTTGTGGTACAGGGGTGGAACCCAGGGGCATTCTACCTTTGAGCTACACCCTCAGACCTATTTTATTTTTATTTAGAAACAGGGTCTGGCTAAGTTTATAGGAGCTTCACTGAATTGCTGAGGCTGGCTTCAAACCTGTGATCCTCCCAGGTACTGGGATTACAGGTGTGCACCACCACACCCAGCTTAGAGTCATCTCATCAGAACAAAAGATGCTCCTATTGCCCTTCACATTCAGGAAATTTCAAGATTTTTAGGAAGTCTGTGCTAGGGACAGAGACCAACAAACCCTTCCTTCCTTCCCTCCTTCCTCCCTTCCTGTACTGGGGATTGAACCCAGGGGTGTTCTGCCTCAGAGCTGCATCCCGAGCCCTATTTTTAATTTTGAAACAGGGTCTCACTAAGTTGCGAAGGGCCTCGCTGCATTGCTGAGGCTGGCCGTGAACCTGTGATCCTCCTGTCTCAGCTTCCCAAGTACTGGGATTACATGCGTACACCACCACGCCTTGCCCATCTATCTTTCTTATACCATACCCACCTTCAACACATCAATCAGCTGCTTCATATCTCTGCCAACAGTTTATTTTCCATATCTTTCTTTTTTTTTTGTACTGGGAATTGAACCCAGGGGCATTCTACCTCCCAGCCCTTTATTTATTTTTTATTTGGAAACAGTCTCATTAAGTTGCTGACAGCCTCACTAAGTTGCTGATGCTGGCTTCAAACCTGTGATCCTCCTGTTTCAGCCTCACAAATACTAGGATTACAAGCTTTTGCCACCACACCCGGCTACAGTCAGGCTCATTTTCAAGTGGTTAAGCAGTCCCTAAACAACAGCTCAGTGCCTAACACCGCTGCAGTTGCTGTGCTGGCTTGCCAAACATCCATAGAATCAGTCAAAAAAAAAAAAATAAAAATGGGAAATTGACTCCAGTGGATTCAGATAGTGTATTTGCACAGAAAGCAAAAGCAAGATCAGCATGGCGTCCACACCCCATGTCCCTAGTCCAAAAGGATGACATTGAATCAGGGGCTGGATTAGACAGCTCGAGTGGTGGTAAACCCTCAGTCTATGAAAACACACAAAGGGTGGGAAACACCCAGAACAGTAAACAAACTTCAGAAACTGCTCAAGGGTTACCATTCTCTCTCTCTCTCTTTTTTTTTTTTTTTTTTTTTTTTGCGGAACTGGGATTGAACCCAGGAGCATTCTACCTCTGAGCTACACCCCAGCCAGCCGTTTTATTTTTCATTTGGAAACAGGGTCTCCTCAGGTTGATGAGTGTCTCACTACTTGCTGAGACTGTTCTCGAAACTGCGATTCTCCTGTCTCAGCCTCCCAAGTACTACGATTACAGATGTGGGCCACCATGCCCAGCTCAAATGAGACATGTTTTTAAAAAAATAGAAAAGGGATGGGGGCACAGCTTGAAGGTAGAATGCCCTGGGTTCAATCCCCAGTACCAAAATATGTAAATAAATAAATAAGTTAGTGGTATTTAGAAGGAGAGTATTTAAAAGATGTGTGTGTGTGTGTGTGTGTGTGTGTGTGTGTGTGTGTGTGTTGGGGATTGAAGCTAGGGGCATTCTACCTCCTAGCTGCAACCCCAGCCCTTTTTTATTATTTTATTATTTTTGAAACAGGGTCTCATTAGACGCTAGCCTTGAACTTTTGATCCTCCTATCTCAGCCTCTCAAGTACTGGAATTACAGGCATGAGCCACCATTCCCAGCTTATAAAAACAGATTTCTTGACAACATTGATTTGTTTTCCTAAATGGCAGCAATCCATGGAGCTGAGCAGAGGCTGCCCCTGGGTGAGGAGGCGGGTGCTCACCAGTTACCCAGGTTCCCATCAAGCCTGTTTTACCCGCCAATCACCATTAATGTTTCATTTGTGCTTGTCATTCCTGCTCAACTGCTTATGTCATGGAGCCACTGGGGCCAAAAGGTGCCAGTCGCTTTGGGAGCTCGGACTATCCTTCTAGAGAGGGTGCCTGAGGGAACACATTTCTGCTAGGCACAGGACTTCTGGAGCTGAATAATCTTCCAGATGACTGAAACAGACAAACTACAACATGGTCTGATGAGTAAATAAAGGGAACTAGGAGACCAGACGAGATGGAATCATTTGAACCTTGCTGTTATTGTCCACAAGAGCCTAAAGCAGTGTCTAGTCTTGACTTCCACAGTAAGCTAAAGACCCAAGGGTAAATGAGAATCGTAATGCAAATAGTTATGTTTCAAGCAGAGTGAATAACATGTACATTGTGTGGTGTGTGTGTCACACACACACACACACACACACACACACACACACGAATTCATAAAAGTGGAGCAGAGGGTGACAAGAAACCAATGGTGAGAGGTTGGTTAAGATATAAGCAAGGAGCTGGGTGTGGTGGCGCACACCTGTAATCCCAGTATTTGGGAGGCTGAGACAGGAGGATCACAGGTTTGCGGCCAGCCTCAGCAACTTAGCGAGACTCTCAGCAACCTAGCGAGACCCTGTTTCCAAACAAAAAATAAAGGGCTGGGGGTGTGGGTCAGAGGTAAAATGTCCCTGGGTTCAATCCCCAGTCCGCCCTACCCCCATATATATATATATATATATATATGCAAAGGCCAGTTCAGGCAGGGTTCAGGGTGTCAATTTAATTTTAGAAAGAATGATCATTGAGAGACTTTAAGCATAGGGTAATGTCGCCGAGAGACAAGTGACATGTCCAAGTGACTCCAACAAATAGCTTGTCCTTGTACATTTAGGAACAGAACCCGAAAATGAAACAATTATTTCTATTTCCTAATGAATGAGCTGCCAATTCTCGGCGAGCCCATGTTCACTGCTGACCCCCGATTCAACAGTCGCATACGTTTCCCACACACCCTGGCTCTGCGGAAATGGCCTCAACGCTTCGACCGGAAACAAACACTGGCGCTGGTGACGCCACCTAACGGCCGGCTGGAATGAACCTAAGACCGGAAACCGCCACCCCGGAAGGGGCCCGCCGCTTCCGGTGAAAACCCGACCAGGCGAACGTCCCAAGGGCGGGGCTCCAGGCTCCGGTCGGCTGGTGAAGCGCGCGCGGCTCCGCGACGTCGCACGCCTACTCTTGCGCAGGCGCGGGGCTGTGCGCTGGCCAACGCGTGTGCAGGCGCGTGCGCGTGCGCGTGCCCGCGGTGCGATCGGCTCACCGGCGCGGTTCGGAGGGTAAACCCTTTGGTGCTGTAACCGGGCTTTTGTTCTGTTCTTTAAACTACAACTCCCAGCATGCCTCGCCCCTCATGTCGGTACTAGGTGTGGTTTCCTAGGATAGGGTAGAACGTAGTTTAAGTGACAATGACGTATCAAAGAGGAAAAAAATTGAATATGCTGTTTGAGCGCCTTGTTCACAGAAGCCCCAGTGGCCTAATGGATAAGGCATTGGCCTCCTAAGCCAGGGATTGTGGGTTCGAGTCCCATCTGGGGTGGCTGTATCTTTTTCCCTTACAGACACTCTTAAACGATTATAGCGAAATAGACTTTGTGTTACTTCTTTCCTTTACGTGGGGATAGTGTACATGTGGTTTTACTAGCTGTTGGGCTACATTTTGAGTCAGGATACTCCCATCTTCCTCTGAGCCGTCGGTTCCTTCAAGCTATCGGGAATCGGTGCCTTCGCTGGATTTTGGCACATCTTTTAGAAGTCGTTAAAAGGGACCTTCTCCGCAGGCTCCGCGTCAAACCCGCTCCGCCGGACCCGCTTCTTCCGAGACGCCGCGGTCGGGCGGCGGTCAGCTAACGGCGACCCTCGGTCTGGGCGGGCTCGGGGGACCCCGTGGCCCGGCCCGCTCGCCGCTCGATTAGTGCGGCCGCCCGGGCAGCCCGCGCCTCGGCGCCGGCGGGGACCTGACGGGACGGGACGGGACGGGACGGGACGAGACGAGCGTGGCCTGAGGCTCGGCGCTCGATTAGTGCGCCCGCGGGGACCTGACGGGACGGGACGGGCGTGGCCTGAGGCTCGGCGCTCGATTAGTGCGGCCGCCCGGGCAGCTCGCGCCTCGGCGCCCGTGGGGACCTGAGACGCCGGGCCGCGCGGGGCGGGGCGGGGCCAGAGGCTCGACGCCGGGGAAGGGGAAGGACGCGGCATGGCGGCCCTGGGGCCCCCGGCGCGCACTTTGCGCGGCCTTCTGCGGGAGCTGCGTTACCTGCACGCGGGCACCGGGCGCCCCTACCGCGACTCCGCGGCCTACCGGTACCTGGCGCAGGCTTTCCGCGCACACCGGGTACGGAAGCCGGTCCCGGGAGGGCGGGCGGCCGGAGCGCGGGGCCGGGGTCCGCGGCGACCCTCCCCCGCAGGCCCGAGGCGCCGAGGCCGGCCGGCGGGAGCGCGCCCGGGGCGTCGTGGCCCGCGAGGCGGCGCGGCCGGAGGACTCGGTTGGCTGGTTCTGGTGCTGGGGGAGGGGACGCCGAGAGAAGGTGGAATGGAGGCCACGGGGAGGAGGAGAATCGAGGTGAAGCGCGGTGAAGGAAGCGTCGCCACGTTTAAAGGCACAGCGTCCACCTCGCACTGTCCCCTTCCCCCGTAGAGCTGGTCTGAGAAGCAATTTTTGAGGCAAAAAGAAAAAACTAACGAGGCGGGGAATGTTGGAAGCTTCTTAAAGGGCAGGGACCGTGCTTTTATGTATCTCCTGCACCACTTAGGAAGATGGTGTCTTGTAGAGCGGTACTGTAAGCAGGTCACAGCATTAGCCTGCTGCAGTTCCCCTCCCACCTTGGGCCTGGGGATTGAATCCAGGGGCGCTCTACCTCCAGGCCACACCCCCACCCAGCCTTTTTATTTTGAATCAGGGTCTCCGAAGGTCTGGCTAAATTGCTGAGACGGGCCTCGAACCTGCGATTCACCCTTCTCAGTTCCCCAAGTACTGGGATTACAGGGGAGCGCCACCAAGCCTGGCTCAAATGTGTAGCAGATAAATAAAACCGTATGGGAACCATCCTTAGGAAATACCTTTGTGAAATCCACGCTCATGTCCCCCTCAGGCAAGAGCCAATGGAGGATTTTCATTTTCCAAACGGGGCAACTGAAGTTCAGGGGGGCGTGGTGGCGCACGCGGGTTCGCGGCCAGCCTCAGCTCCCGTGCACGCTCTCGCTCTCTCTCTCTCTCTCTCTTTCTGTCTCTCACCCGGTTTCAAAATAAAGTATAAAAAAAAAATAGGGCCGGGAGTGTAGAGGGTATAGCTCAGTGGTAGAACATCCCTGGGTTCAATCCTCAGCACACAGTGTGTGGGGTGGGATGTAGCTGAGTGGAAGAGCACCACTTGGTTCAATCTGCAGTATGGCAAAAAAACAGAATAACCAAAACAACTAGAACTTGGGCTAGCTGGTTCCCAAATAGGATCTTCACACTTGCCTTGGAAAGAAGTTGCAAACTAGCTCAGAAATAGTACAATGGGGAGTCGGAGATTCCCTTTGGTCTTTAGGGAAGGAAACCTACTATCCTTGAGCAATGTGGGAAAAGGAGAACCATTATCTTAACTGTTGAGTTTCTGAGCTATGGAAGTTAGAAGTTAGAATGTAAAACCTTAGAACTAAAATTCACCTAGGGGTGTGTGTGTGTGTTACTAGAAATTGAACCCCAGGGGCATTCTACCTCAGAGCTATATCCCCACCCCTATTTTAGTTTTATTTTGAAACAGGGTCTCTCTAGGTTGCTGAGAGAGTTTCACTACTTGCTCAGGCTGTCCTCGAACCTGTGATCCTCCTGTCTCAAGTATTGGGATTACAGATGTATGCCACCATGCCCTGGCTTTGACCTAGGTTGTTTTTTTTTTTAATTTTTTATTTTTTGTGGTGCTGGGGATTGAACCCAGGAGTATTCTACCTCCAAGCTCCACCCCCAGCCCATTTTATTTTATTTTTTGGAAACAAGGTCTTGTTAAGTTGCTAAGAGCCTCACTAAATTGCTGAGGTTGGTCTTCAATTTGTGATCCTCCTGTCTCAGCATGCCAAGTACTGGGATTACAGGCATGCATCACCATGCCTGGCTCACTTAGGTTTTAAAAGGACTGTGCTAGGAACTTGGGACATATACCAAGAAAAGACATGGGTCCTGTCCTTTTTTTTTTAATTTATTGGTATTGGGGATTGATCCCAGGGCATTCCACTTCTGACCTACACTCTCAGCCTTTTTAATTTTTATTTTTCAATTTTGAAATGGGGTCTTGCTAAGTTGCTGAGGGACTTGTTAAATTTCTGAGGCTGGCCTCAAACCTGTGATCCTCCTGTCTCAGCCTCCCAAGTACTGGGATTACAGGCATGCACCACTGTACCACCACACAGAACACTGCGTTTGGGTGTGTATGTGTAGTACTGAGAATTGAACCCAGGGGCATTCTACATCTGATCTATACCTTCAGCCCTATTTTATTTTGAAACAGGGTCTCACTAAGTTGCTAAGGCTGGCTTTGAATCTGCAAGCCTCCTGTTTCAGTCTCCGAAGTATTGGAATTACAGGTGTGCGCCATGTGTTGCATGGATGCTTTTTTTTTTTTTTTTTTTAGTACTAGGGATTGAACCCAGGGGCATTCTACCTCCAAGGTACACCCCCAGCCCTCTTTTTTTTTTTTGCGGTACCGGGGATTGAACCCAGGGGCGTTCTACCTCCGCGCTACACCCCCGGCCCTATTTTTTATACTTTATTTTGAAACCGGGTCTCACGAAGTTGCGGAGGGCCTCACTAGGTAGAGAGGGAGAGAGAGAGAGAAAGAGAGAGAGCAAGAGCGAGCTCAGGCTGGCCGTGAACCCAGATCCTCCGGTCTCCGCCTCCCAAAGTACTAGGATTACAAGCGAAGCGTACGCCACTACGCCCAGCTCCTCTTTTTTTTTTAAAGCTTTTATTTTTTTTATTTTTTAAATTTTTTTGCAGTACTGGGGATTGAACCCAGGGGTGTTCTACCTCCGCGCTACACCCCCGGCCCTATTTTTTT
>PVJS01031054.1:0-23675 GCA_004027185.1 Glis glis | reverse complement strand
AATGATGTTGGTATAATCTCACATATACACATTGTTTTCTTTTTTATACTTTTAGTGGTGCATTGTAATCATGCATCATCATGAGGTACAGAGTGATAAGAACATGCACAGAGCACTTGGTGCGTTTCCCTCTGGACCCCACCCCACTCCCTCCCCTCACCTGTACATGACATTGAGATTGGTATTGAAAATTTCATATATGTACATAGCATTATTTAAACTGTTACTTCATTACATCTCTATCCCCTCTCCTTCCTCCCCCAAACCCCCTCCATCACTCCATTGGAGTCTCTACTCCTTTATCTCAGGTTTCTTTCTTTTTTATTCATTTATTGGTGCATTGTAATTTTACATTTTGATACACATCAGGGTAGCAGCATCATACATGCACACATTGCTCATTTAGTCCTCCCTCCAATCCCACCCTATTCCCTCCCCCTTCCCTCCCTTTCCTGCTCCACATAGTGATTGAGTCATATAAGTCTGTGTATATACATCATGTGCTATAGTGTGTTTCCCTCCACCCCCCTCACAACTCCCTCAGTTAGGTCATCTTCTTTGTTCATCTAAAGTTTTCTTCTTCTTTGTTGGGAGTCCCTTCTAAGTCCCATTCTCCCTAGCTTCCACATATTAGGGGGGACATCCAACTTTTCACTCTTAGTGACTTACTAATTTCACTTAGCATAATGTTCTCCAGTTCTCTCCATTTCCCTGCAAATGATGTAATTTTGTTCTTCTTTGTGGCCGTGTAAAATTCCATTGTGTACATATCCCATAGTTTTGTGATCCATTCATCTGTCGATGGACACCTTGGCTGGTTCCAAAGTTTGACAATTGTGAATTGTGCAGCTATAAACATAGATACACATGCATTAGTCTGGTAGTTTGGGTTCAGTCCTTTTGGGTAGATGCCTAGAAGTGGTATTGCTGGGTCATATGGTAGGTTCATTCCCATTCTCCTGAGGATCCTCCACACTGTATTCACAGCGGTTGCACTAATTTGCAATTCCATCAACAGTGTATTCGAGTTCCTACTTCTCCACATCCTCGCCAGCATTTGTTGTTGTTTGTATTTTTAATGATTGCCATTCTAATTGGGGTTAGGTTAAATCTCAGGGTAGTTTTGATTTGCATCTCTCTGATTGCTAATGATGTTGAACATTTCTTCCTAGATTTATGGGCCATTCATATTTCTTCTTCTGTGAAGTGTCTATTTAGTTCACTTGCCGATTTTTGGATTGGCTTATTTGTTTTTTTAGTGGTGATTTTTTTAAGTTCTCTGTATATTCTAGATATGAGTCCTCTATCAGAGGAGTAGCTGGCAAAAATCTTCTCCATTCTCTCAGCTCTCTGTTGAGGTTCTTGATTGTTTCCTTCGCTGCACAAAAGCTCTTTAGTTTAATGCAATCCCACATATTGATCCTCATTTTAGTTTCCTGTGCCTTTGAGGTCTTGTTGAGGAAGTCTTTACGTGTGCGTATATGTTGAAGTGTTGGGCCTATGCCCTCTTTGAGTAGCTGCAAGGTCTCTGATCTGATTTTGTATGCCAACCATAAATCCATTGAAAAAGAAATCCAGAAGACATTTCCACTCACAGTATCCCGCAAAACAATAAAATACTTGGGAATAAACCTAACCAAGTAGGTAAAAGACCTCTACAAGGAAAACTATAAAACATTGAAAAAAGAAATTGAAGAGGATCTTAGAAGATGGAAAGATCTCTCATGCTCTTGGGTAGGCAGAATAAATATCATCAAAATGGCCATTCTTCCAAAAGTGCTCTACAGATTCAATGCAATACCCATTAAATTACCAAAGTCGTTCTTCACTGACATAGAAAAATCTGTCCTTAAATTCATTTGGAACAATGAAAAACTCAGAATAGCCATTTTCTTTTTGCGGTACCGGGGATTGAACCCAGGGGCATACTACCTCTGTGCTACACCCCTAGCCCAATTTTTTTAATAGTTTTTTTGAAACCAGGTCTCACGAAGTTGCAGAGGGCCTCACTAAGTAAAAAGAGAGAGAGAGAGAGAGAGAGACAGGAAGAGAAAGAGAGCTGAGGTTGGCCGCGAACCCGGATCCTCCGGTCTCTGCCTCCCAAAGTACTGGGATTACAGGTGTGTGCCACCACGCCCGGCTGGTTCTTTGTTTTTTAATGTTAAGTTTTTAAAAATTCTTTATGTATTCTAGATATTAATTCTCTATTAGAGGGTTAGCGAATGAAGATTTTTCAGCCATTCTGTAGTCTCTTTCTATAGACTCTTGGTGGTTTCCTTTGCTGCACAGAAGCTTTTTAATATGATGTCATCCCACCGGGCGTGGTGGCGCACGCTTGTAATCCCAGTACTTTGGGAGGTCGAGACCGGAGGATCCGGGTTCGCGGCCAGCCTCAGCTCTCTCTCTCTCTCATTCTCTCACTCTCTCTCTCTCTCTCTCTCTCTCTACTTAGTGAGGCCCTCCGCAACTTCGTGAAACCCGGTTTGAAAATAAAGTATAAAAAATAGGGCAGGGGATGTAGTGCGGAGGTAGAACGCCCCTGGGTTCAATCCCCGGTACCGCAAAAATAAATAAATAAATATGATGTCAACCCATTCATTGATTTTGCTTTTATTTCCTGAACTTTAGGGGTCTTATTGAAGAAGACTCCACCAGTACCTATATGTTGGACAGTTGTTCCTATGCCCTCTTCTAGTAATTGCAGGATCTCTGGTCTAATTTCTAGGTCTTTTATCCATCTTGAATTAACTGAAGGGTAAGAGGTTGGATTTAATTCCATTCTTCCACATATGAATAACCAGTTTTCCCAGCACCCTTGGTTGGAAATGCTGTCTTTTCCCCATCCTCTGTTTTTGGCAGCTTTGTCAAAGATCAATGGGCTATAGCTATGAGGGTGTGAGGGTTTGTTTCTGAATCTTCTTTTTTTGTGTGTGTGTATATACATCATGTGCATTAGGGTGTTTCCCTCTTCCCCCCTCCCATCTTCCTCAATTAGGTCAACTTCTGTATCTTCTATTCTATGCCATTGATCTATCTTTCTATTTGTGTGCCAGAAAATGCTTGCACGAAGAGGCTGATTTTTCTTTTTAACTACTTCTTTTACAAATGTCCTTCTTTTAAGGTACACTGAATGTCTTACTTCTCAATCTTCTAGAACCTTACTGTAGTACAGTTACATTGCTCAGGAAGGTAAAATCCTCCAGTTGTCAAACAATGGCACTAGTATAAGGATTGGTGTCAATGATGAGAAAGGAAATGACTCAAGACTGGATACTGAAACATTTGCATGTTAGATGGTTTCTAACTTTTCCCCTTTCTATAGAATTATAGGGGCCTGATACAGGTGCTAAATCAAAGATCTTCATAAAGTAAATTTTGATGAAAGAGTACCCTGTAACTTTTGGCATGTGACTCAGAAAAAGCCCAAAGAATTCTGTAACATTGCCATAAAAATTTATTTTTTATGTAGGCACCATTCCCATCCATCTAGCTCAGCAGAATTACTGATGAATTGTCTTATTTTAGCAGTAAGCAATGTTCTTATATAGACACATTAAATGATTAAAAAAACTGGTCCCATCCATCTCACTAAGAAATTTCTAATATACTTTTATTGGTCAATTGTAGTCTCACATCATAATGACATTCAGAGTGACAGGGATATACATGCACACACCATTTGGTGAGCTTCCCCGAGGCTCCCTCCTCAGTAAGAAATTTATTTTCAAGAAAGTTTACTTTTCCCATTCAATCATTATACTTAAAACCTTAAATTTTTTATGTTCTTTCATTAACTATCAAAATTATTATTTTAATTCAATCTAGAATAAAATTCCAACTCTTAAAAAGGAGTTTGTATATCTATTTTTGTATAAAACTGGTATTTATTTTCTGTCAACCCTATTTCCATATTCTGCTTAAAGGTCTATATAATGATAATCTAAGTCTATCTGATGGTTGTTCCTACCCATTCAGCAGCCTAGATCTGTAGCCCACTTTTCAGGATGGAAATGCTGAATAACCCGGAGAATACCTGCATGGACCAGCCAGGGAAGTCCTTCCATCCTCTAACTCCTCCTTGGTCATTGATATTTTTTTTCAACAATGGTGTGTTCCTCCCCACCGAGGATATTGGAGGAAGTAGAGCTGAGGTGTGAATACCTATGCATATGCTCAGAAAATGGTGCCCTACATATACACAATATCTCAGACCAGCTTTCACCATATCAGGTCCACCCAGTGAAACGTGTTATTGTTGCTTAGGATGGCAATGCCCATGTTAAAGGAGAGTCCTTTAACACATAGCAGCGATGAGAGAGTTAACTCAGGTATCACTGCGACAGGCTGAAGGTCAACATGGTGTCAATACCCACACCCAAAAGAGCCTCTGAAGAATGTCCTTTGATCCAGATAGTGTAAGTTCCCTCCGGGAACAAGCCCAGCAATAACTATTGCTCAAGGGACAGTAGCACATTTGGCCCATATTCCTGGAGAATAGGACATAGTCATTAGCTGGGCTTCAATGGCAACCATTGTGCCAGCTACCAGCAAGGCTTTTCCACATCCTGCCTGTGCTCTCCAGCTTTATGACTTAGATGCTGCCACTCTATTTTTTATTGATATAGATGATAATCTACACTTACAGAACAAATGAGGTCCTACAAGAAGGAATGGAACAATTCTTTTATCTGGAGGATATCAGGGGCTCTGGACTTCATGGAAATGTCCTACAAAATTTGACAGAAACAAAGGATAACTTTGTATGTGCTCTGCTCTGGATAATATGGAATCCTAGTTCATATATTCTTATGTAAATGAAAATTGATGTCAAATCATTATGCATTTAAATTTCATTGGTTATATTTTAAAAGAATGTTTTGACATTTTTATTTTATAATGCCAATTATTATATTTGAAAATTATGTTCTTTACTACTATAAAGTTAGGATGAAAAATGTAAGCATTAACTTTGAAATGTGAGATGGAGACACACATTTTTACAAAATAATTTCAGTAAATTTTTGAGCCCAAAGTCTGAATACCATTAACTTACATTACACTTAACAACATCCTAATTGCCAAAATTCAAGATGAAGGGGATGGGAGAAAGTCATAAGAGAGAATATGAGAGAAGATCCACAGAAGAATATTTCAGTGTTGACTGAAATTCATTGAAATAATGTAGGAGGACTAAGCAAACATGGCAATAGAAATTCAAGTTTCTAAAATCATTTTTTAAATTTAAAGAATACTTATAAGAATGAAAAGAGATTGAGTGTTGACTTCATGTTCTCTGATCAGGAAGTGACCACTGAACTCTTGACATTGATTATTATGTCCATTGCTCAATAGTTGATTCAACTGTATCTGAGTCTAACGCAATAATTTTAGGCAATTGTATTATAATGTCTAAACAGAGTAGTGGGCTTTATTTTCTTTGATATGTGTTTTTAAAAATAAAAATTATAACTAAGACTTAAAAATCAACGTGGAGATATCATTTGCTTACAGAAATCCATTATGGTCACATAAGAGCAGGAGCCAGAAACATTAACTCCTGTAGTCTGAAGTTAGAGTTGATGCATTCAGAAATGGGACAAGGGCAAGATGAAATGACGCAGACAGCCTTATTTGCAGCTGTTGTTATGGTACGAGTATGTGTTTGTGGACCCATCTGCTACAAACAGTGAGTCATGCATATAAATAAAAAATTAATAGCTTCAAATGCAGAGTACACTTTATACAAATGCCATCTCTGGCATTCCAATAAATAAAAAGTTTAGAAAACAAAATAAGTCCTTAAATTTGCAGTTTCCATGCATGACTTTATTTAATGGTATTAATCTTGCTAGGAGATTTCAGTGTTATATTGCTTTAATATAAATTATAAATGTCCACTGGTATTTACAGAGTTTGAATTATTTGCTAAAGGATTCAGTTCTTTGTAAACACCTCTGAATTAATATATCTTATTCACTAAATACTTTTTATTCATCCATAATAATAAAGGAGCATGAAAGATGTTGAAATCATTTTACAAATGATGAGCTCCCACAACCCCACAACAATAGAACCTGCCAACACAGAAGTACAAAGATTGCCAGAAGGCCAATTCAGTATTTTAATAGTAAAAATGATACAGGATTTCTGAAAAGAATTTAGAGAGAGCCTGAAAGTAATGAAGGATCAAATAAACAAAGAATCTGACACCGGAACAGGAATCAAAAAAAGCTCTGAAGGAAGTAAAGGATACAATAATTGAAATGAAGGCATCAATAGAGACCATCAACAATTGACTTGACCACATGGAAAACAGAATCTCACTCTTAGAAGATGACCTCTCCAAAAATGAACGCATAGTATATAAATTAGAAAAAACAATTCGACAGCATGAATTGGACATTGAGGAGATCTCAGCCAGTGTTAAAAGAGCAAACCTAAGAATAATAGGCATGGAAGAGGGAATAGAAGCTGAAACCAAAGGAATTAATAATCTATTCAGAGAAGTAATATTAGAAAAATTTCCAAACATAGACAAAAAGTTCGACACATAGGTACAGGAAACATACAGAACCCTTAATAGACAAGATCAGAGAAGAGGTTCACCACACCACATAATAATCAAATTGACTAATGTAAAGGCCAAGGAGAGAATCTTAAAGGCAGTGAAAGTAAAAGACCAAGTACCAATAAGAATCACTCCCGACCTTCCAAACCAAGTCATGAAAGCCAGGAGGGACTGGAGCAACATATTCCAAACTCTGGAAGAAAACAACTTCCAGCCAAGATTTATATACCCAGCAAAGATATCTATCAAATTGGACAGGGAAATAAAAACCTTCCATGACAAACAGAAGCTGAAAGACTTTATGTCTTCCAAACCAGCACTAGAGAAAATGTTCAAAGAGATTAATTACAGGAAGAAATAATGAGGAAATGCCAGAACCAGAGAAACAGTGATTTCCATCAAGCAAACAACTAGGCAAAGAACAAACACTACCTCAAACAGAAATTAAACTCAAAATGTTAGGAATTAAAACCCATGTCTCAATAATCATGCTGAATATAAATGGCCTCAACTGCCCAATCAAAAGACATAAGGTGGCAAAATGGATTAAAAATCACAATCCATCTATATGCTGCCTGCAAGAAGCACACCTTACAAGTAAAGATACACACAAACTAAAGGTGAAGGGGTGGAGCAAGGTAATCCACACTACCAGAACTCAAAAACAAGCAGGAGTAGCAATTATGATATCAGACAAATTAGACTTCAAACCTAAATTTATCAGAAGAGACTAAGAAGGTCATTTCTTACTGGTAAAAGGAACAATCCAGCAAGAGTATATAACAATAGTCAACATTTATGCCCCAAACATAGGTGCACCCACTTTCATAAAAGAAACTCCTTGTGACATTAAATCACACATAGATCCCAATACAATATTGGGAGACTTCAATACCCCTCTCATACCACTAGATCAATCTTCAAGACAAAAGGTGATTAAAGATGCCTCAGACCTAAGGAACACCATAAGCCAAATGGACCTAGTAGACACATACAGAATATTCCACCCAACAACAGGTGAACTCACATTTTTCTCAACTGCTCATGGAACCTTCTCTAAAATAGACCATATTCTAGGCCACAAAGTGAGTACTAGCAAGTTCAAAAAATGTGACATAATTCCCTGCATCTCTTCAGACCATAATGGAATGAAACTAGAAATCAACTGTAAGAAGACCCAGAGAAACTTCATAAACACGTGGAGATTGAACACCACACTGCTGAATGAGAAATGGGTCAGAGAAGAAATAAGGGGAGAAATTAAGAAATTCCTAGAAACAAACGAAAACCGAGCCAGAACATATCAAAATCTCTGGGACACCCTGAAGGCAGTATTAAGAGGAAAATTCATAGCACTGAGTGCCCACATAAGAAGAACAGAAAATCACCAAATAAATAACCTAATGACACACCTCAAAGCCCTTGAAAAACAGGAACAGTCTAACCCCAAAGCCAGTAGAAGACAGGAAATTATTAAAATCAGAGCAGAAATCAACAAAGTAGAGGATAAAAAAACAAGACAAAAAAATCAACAAAACCAAAAGCTGGTTCTTTGAAAAAATCAACAAGATAGATAAACCACTAGCCAACCTAACCAAAAGAAAGAGAGAATCAACCCAAATTACTAAAATTAGAAATGAAAAAGGTGATATTACCACCAACAGCACGGAAATCCAGAGGATTATCAGAAACTTCTTTGAAAAACTATACTCCAACAAAATAGAAAACCTAGAAGAAATTGACAAATTTCTAGACATGTACAACCTTCCTAAATTAAATCAAGAAGATATACGAAATTTAAATCAACCAATAGCAATCAAAGAGATTGAAGCAGCAATAAGGAACCTACCATCAAAGAAAAGTCCAGGTCCAGATGGTTTCCCAGGTGAATTTTATAAAACCTTTATAGAAGAAATAATCCCAATACTCCATGAAATAGAAACGGGACTCTCCCAAATACATTTTATGAAGTCAACATCACATTGATACCAAAACCAAATAAAGACAGCTCAAGAAAAGAAAACTACAGACCTATATCATTGATAAACTTAGACGCAAAACTTCTAAACAAAAAACTAGCAATGTGCATTCAAAACCACATCACGAAAATCATACATCATGACTAAGTCACGTTCATCCCAGGGATGCAAAACTGGTTCAACATACAAAAAACAATTAATGTAATCCACCACATAAACAGAACAAAAGACAAAAACCACATGATCATTTCAATAGATGCTGAAAAAGCATTTGACAAAATCCAACACCCATTCATGATAAGAACACTGCAGAGAATCGGAATAGAAGGAACATACCTCAACATCATAAAGTCCATATACAATAGTCCCACAGCAAACATCATACTGAATGGGGAAGAACTTCCAGAGTTCCCCTCAAAATCAGTAACAAGACAGGGATTCCACTGTCTTGAGACTCTAGCCAGAGCAATAAGGCAAGAGAAGGACATAAAAGGAGTGCAAATAGGAAAAGAGGAACTGAAACTATCTCTATTTGCAGATGACATGATATTATACTTAGAAGATCCAACAAACTCAACTAAAAGGCTTATAGAACTGATCAACAAATTCAGCAAAGTGTTTGGATACAAAATCAATCTTAAAAAATCAGAAGCTTTTCTGTATGACAGCCATAAATCCACTGAAAAAGAAATCCAGAAGACATTTCCACTCATGATAACCCCCAAAACAATAAAATACTTGGGAATAAACCTAACCAAGGAGGTAAGAGACCTCTACAAGGAAAATTTTAAGACATTGAAAAAAGAAATTGAAGATCTTAGAAGATGGAAAGATCTCTCATGCTCTTGGGTAGGCAGAATAAACATCATCAAAATGGCCATTCTTCCAAAAGTACTCTACACATTCAATGCAATACCCATTCAGTTACCAAAGTCATTCTTCACTGACATAGAAAAATCTGTCCTTAAATTCATTTGGAACAATGAAAAACTCAGAATAGCCATTTTAGTTCTCAGCAACAAGAACCATGCAGGAGGCATCACAATATCTGACTTCAAACTATACTACAGAGCCATAGTAATAAAAACAGCATGGTAGTGGCACAAAAGCAGACACATAGACCAATGGAGCAGAATAGAAGTCTCTAAAACAAATCCACATACCTACAGCCAATTGATTTTTGACAAAGGGGCTAAAAACATCCACTGGAAAAAAGATAGCCTGTTCAACAAATGGTGCTGGCACAACTGGCTAACCATATGCAGAAATATAGAAATAAACCCCACTTTCTCACCTTATACAAGAGTCAATTTTCCTGAGGTTTCTTTGGTTACCCAATTTCTCTCTAGCATCCACATATGAGAGAAAACATACAACTATTTGCTTTTTGAGACTGGTTAATCTCACTTAGCATAACATTCTCTAATTCCATCCATTTCCTTCAAATGACATAATTTTGTTCTTCTTTATGGCTGAGTAAAATTCCATTGTGTGTATATACCACAGTTTTGTAATCCATTCATCTGTTGGTGGACACCAAAATTGGTTCCATAATTTGGTTATTATGAATTGTGCTGCTGTAAACATGGACATGCATGTATCACTATAGTATTTTTACTTCAGTTTTTTTGTAAAGACACTCAGGAGTAGTACAGCTGGGTAGAATGATGGTTCCATTCCCAGTCTTTTGAGAAACCTCCACACTGATCTCTATAGAGGTTGTAATAAGCCTCCATACTGATCTCCATAGAGATTTTCCCACCAACAGTGTATAAGAGTTCTTATTTCCCCACATCCTCACCAGCATTTTTTAGTTTGTGTTCTTGATGATTGCCAATCTAACCAGAGTTAGATGGACTCTCAGTGTAGTTTAGACTTGTATTTCCCTGATTGCTAATGATGTTGAACATTTTTTCATATATTTATTGACCATTTGTATTTCATCTTTTGAGAAGTGTCTATTCAGTTCAGTTGCCCATTTTTTTGATTGGGTTATTTGAGGTTTTTAGCATTTTTTTAAGTTCTTTGCATAGTCTATATATTAGTCCTTTGTTTTCATTATTTTTTAAATATTAGAAAAGTTGCAAAAGAATGTTTCATTTTGGTTTAACAGAGTTAGCAATAAATCATCTTATTTACTTTGACAAATAAAAGTTACATATGTTTTTGATTATACAGATGTTTTTGTATATGTACATTGTAGAATGGCTAAACAACCTAATTAAAATTTGTATTACCTAACACACTTTTCTTTATTTCTTTTATTTTGTAGTTAGAACACTTAAAATCTACTGTTTTAGCAATTTTCCAGTATGCAATACATCATTAACTATAGTCACCATGCTTTAAAATAAATCTTTTGAACTTTTTTCTTGAGTCTAACTAAAATTGTGTATCATTGACTAACATCAATTCAATATCCCCCTCCCCAGATCCTATGAAACATTATTTTACCTTGATACATTGGCACATGCCTAGAATTTCAGCTACTAAAGAGGCTTAAGGCAGAAGGATCACAAGTTGGAAACCAACTTGGACAACTTATCAAGACCCTGTCTCGAAGTGAAATGAAAAGGGCTGGGGGTTTAGCTTGGTGGTAGAGCACTTGCCTAGCATGTGCAAGGCCCTGGGTTCAATCCTCATACTGCAATCAATCGATCAATTAATCAATCAATATACCATTCTTGTCTCTGCTTCTAGATTGGACATTTTTAGATTCTACATTCTATTAGCCAGATTCACATTACCACAACAAAATACCCAAGGCAGTAACTTACAAAGAGAGAGGGTTTATTTAGCTTATGGTTCTGGATGTTGCAGTCCAAGATCAGGTGGCCCCATTGTGTTGGGCCTCTGGTGAGGGTGCACAACAGCAATGGCAATGGTAGGGAACACATGTTGGGGAAAATTGCTCACATCATAAACAGGAAACAGAGAGAGACTGAGAGAATAGGGTACCACAGTTCACTTCAAGGGCACACCAGTAGTGACCCAAGGACTCCCACAAGGCCCCACCTCTTAAAAGTCCTCTTAAAGGTCCATGGCATATCCCAATACCACCACCCTGGAGACTAAGCCTTTAATACATGGACCTATTCAAACCATATTCAAACCATAGCACACATAACCAGGAAGATCATGCAGTGTTTATCTTTGTGCCTGGCTTATTCCCCTTAACATAATATCCTCTAGGTTCATCCTTATTGTCACAAATGCAAATGGCAAGATTTCCTTTAAAAGGCTAAATGTATTTCACTGTGTGTGTGTGGGGGGGGTATGTGCGCGCATGCACATGCACGAGCACATATATACATGCACCACATTTTCTTCATCCATTCTTCCTCTGATGGATACTGGGTTGATCCTCTAATGGACACAGACCAATTTCATATCTTGGCTATTGTGCATAGTGCTGCAACAAATATGGGAGGGCGGAGGTCTCCTTGACATTCTGATTTATTTTTTGTTTTGGATATACACCCAGTAGTGAAATTCCTGGATCATATGGCAGGTCCAGTTTTAATTTTTTGAGGAACCCCCATCCTGGTTTCCATGATGGCAGCCCTAATTTATGTTCCCACCAACAGTCCAGAAGGGTTCCTTTTTCTCTACATCCTTGTCAATACTTGTTATCTTTTGAATTTTTCATAACGGCCATTTAAATAGGCATGAGGAGATACCTCATGATTTTTGTTTTTTTTTTGAGGTACCGGGGATTGAACCCAGGGGCGTTCTACCTCCAAGCTACACTCCCGGCCCCATTTTTTATACTTTATTTTGAAACTGGGTCTCACGAAGTTGCAGAGGGCCTCACTAGGTAGAGAGAGAGAGAGAGACAGGGAGAGAGAGAGAGAGAGAGAGAGCTGAGGCTGGCCGCGAACCGGGATCCTCCGGTCTCTGCCTCCCAAAGTACTGGGATTACAAGCGTGCGCCACCACGCCCGGCTCGATACCTCATGATTGTGATTGTGATTTTAATTCACATTTCCTGGATGATTTAATGTTAAGCATTTTTTAAATCAGGTTAGTTTTTGCTATTGAGTTTTTGAGTTCCCTATATACTTTGGATACTAACCCCTATCAAATATATGGTTTGCAAATATTTTATCCCATTCAGTAGGTTGTCTCTTGATTGTTTTCTATGCTGTACAGAGCTCTTTACTTTAATATCGCCCCACTTGTTCGTTTTTTGCTTTTGTAATCTGTGCTTTTGGTGTCATATCTCAAAACATCATTGCCCAGACCAATGTCATGGAGCTTCTCTCCTGTTTACTTCTACTAGTTTTACAGATTCAAGTCTTACAATTAAATTTTTGATCCATGTTGAGTGAATTTTTGTATACCATCTGAGAGAAGAGCCTAGTTTCATCTTCCTGCATACAGTTACCCAGTTTTCTCCAATCATATTTATTAAAGAGACTATCCTTCTCCTATTGGTATCTTTGTTGAAAATCAGTTGACTATAAATTCAAGGATTTATTTCTGGGATCTCTACTCAGAACAGACCAATAACAAGTGTTATGGTTAGATATTGAATGTCCTCTGAAGAGCTCATGTATCAATGTTCAGAGTTAATGTAATTAAGTCATGAGGGCTGTAATCTCATCAGTAGATAAATCCATTGTGATGGGTTAACCAGAGCCTGAGTGGTAACCTGGGCTGGTGGCGTGTGACTGGAGAGGGTGGGTCCCTGGGGGTGCAGCCTTAGGGACCGTGCTTTTGTTGGAATCCCCTTGCTTGTCGGCTGTCTCTGCTTCTAGCCTCCATGATGTTTGGAAAAAAAGAGAGGCTGGAAGTATAGCTCAGAGGTAGAGTGCCCCTGGGTTCAATCCCCAGTACTAAATAAATAAATAGATAAATAAATAAATGTGATACTTCATATCAAGAGTGAAGGGGAAAAAGCATATAATTATCTCATTGGATGTAGAAAAGTTGTTGACAAAATTCAACGTCCTTTAATAATAAAAATTCTCAACAAAATGGATATAGAAGGAATGTACCTCAACAAAAATAAAGGCCATATATGACAGGCCTATAGCTAACATCATACTCAATGATGAATAACTAAAAGCTTTTTCTCTAAGATTAGTAACAAAATAAGGTAGTCCACTCCCATCACTTCTACTCAACATATTGCATACTACAAGAGTCCTAACCAGAGCAATTAAGCAAGAGAAAGAAGTAAAAGGCATATAAATTGGAAAGGGAGAAGTCAAATTATTTTGTTTGTAAACAACATGATCTTACACATAGAAAAAAAGTTTCTGCCAAAAATCTGTTAGAACTAATTAATGAATTTAGTAAATTTGCAGGATCCAAAATCAATATGTAAAAAACTATAGCATTAAAAGTTCTGTAACATTTCTATACAGTAACAACTATCAGGAAAAATCAAGAAAATAATCCCATTTGTGATAGCTATAACCTCTCCTCACCACATACACATAAAACAGGGACAAATTTAACATGAAGGTGAGAGACCTGTAACTTGAAACTATAAAACATTGATAAAATAAATGGAAGAAGATACATATAAATAAAAAGATTCTGTGTTCATGGATTTCAAGAATTGATATTGCTAAATTTCCATACTATACAAAGCAATCTACAATTCAATGCAACCCCTATCAAAGGTCCAATTGGGTTTTCACAAAAATAGAAAACATAATTCTAAATTTGTATGGAACCACGAAAGACCAAAGCAGTCTTGAAACACACACACACACACACACACACACACACATAGCTGGAGTTATCATATTATCCCATCTCAGAACAGCATGGTCCCAGCATGAAAACACATACACAGAGGAGCAATGGAACAGAATAGATACCCTGGAAATATGTTATCTTTAAAATATTTACTTGTAGAAAACTTCTTAGTATACAGGTGAGAAATAGGTAGTACTAATTGAGCTTTTCCAAAATCATACAATATATCAGGAATATTAGCCATTCAAATACTTAAGCCAGGCATGGTGGCTCACACCTGTAATTTCAGTACTTGGGAGGCTGAGACAGGAGGATTGCAGGCTCAAGGACAGTCTCAGCAAGTAGTGAGACTCTCATCAACCTAGTGAGATCCTGTTTCAAAATAAAAATAAAATAGGGCTGGGAGTGTAGCTCAGAGGTAGAATGTCCCTGGGTTTAATTCCCAGTAACACACACACACACACACACACACACACACACACACACACACAAATACTTAAATCAAGGCACAGTCTAAAAATTTGTGCAAATGCAGAGCTATTAGTGAAATTAAAATTAATGCACTGTTTCTAGTAACATATAGTAAGAGCCTTAAAAGGTCCATAGCTTTGACCTCATAATTCCACTATTGGGAATTTATTTTTAGAAATAAAATCCGTACATACACATCTTTATAAAACAGTGGTATTTGTACCAGGAAAGCTCTGCAAACAATTTCTCTATGCAACAGCTGCACAATAGATGATTAAACAATGGCAGGGGATGTGAGAGATTTTATGCAATTGCAATATGAGACAGACAACTATGAGACTGTAAAAGAGAAAACATAAATTGATCTTAGGTACAAGTACACATGAAATATTTATGACTAGGTAAAGCCAATATATGCACATACATGACTAAAGAAGACATATAGGGATATAATTCTTCTATATAAAATAATTTAACAGCTTAGTTAGATTATTTTTAAAAACTACCCAATAGTTTTGTGTTCATTTATGGAATGTTTTTATAATTACTTAAACTGTTTTTCTTTAAGGTGAGGCTAGAAATCAGTAGATCTCATCACCTCATAGAAGGAGAGAGGAGTCATATTTTAGTTTATTTAAGAACTATTGAGAAATTGTTACTGCCACAATCATGAAATGAACATAATTACAGCTAATATCTTTGGACCTAATACCCAAATAGATGCTCAGGCATTCCAATAAGATTGAAAAAAAAAAATTGAAGCTATTGCTGGCACTAAATTACCTCTTTATTTCCCAGTTCACATAAGGTCTGTATTCTTTATCTATTGATCCTGTCAGGTTTAAATCTACCACATCTAATGTTAGCTGCATAGTCCACAGTCTCTAGCACATTCTACTTCTGTAGGAAGAAAGGAATAACATGATTTCAGTTAGCATTATTCTTTTTTAGGGGAATATAAGAGGTTTATTTAAGGAGATGGGGTTACAGTTTAAGAGAAGGCCAAGATAAAGAGCTATGCTCCAGAGAAAGGGTCTGAAATCATCCATTTCCAGAAGTAGAAAACACCCAAATAATCTTTATTTATGTGTGTGTGTATGTGTGTGTGTGTGTGTGTGTGTTGCTAGGAATTGAACCCAGGGGCATTCTACCTCTGAGCTACACACCCAGCCTTATTTTTATTTCTATTTTGAAACAGGGTCTCACTAGGTTAATGAGAGTCTCACTACTTGCTGAGGCTGTCCTCAAACCTGTGATCCTCCTGTCTCAGTCTCCCAAGTACTGGGATTACAAGCATGCACCACCACATTTATTCTTAAGAATGATGGTGAACACATACGTTTTGTATTTAGACTTGGATTTGAGTCCCAGCTCTGCGATTTGCTACCTAATATGAGGCTGACTTGCCCCAGTTGCCTCATCTGTAAAATGGTACTAATGTCGCTTACTTGCAGGGTGATAATTGACATGATGAATATTAAGTACTTGGCTGAGTAGCTGCAATGCAGGTGAGGCTCATTCACCAGAGTATCTACTGTGATTATTAATCCTGCTATATTATCATAGGGCCAAATATACATGTCTTGTTTCTCAGACCACATTAACCTGAGAAAACCAATTAAGGGCCTGAGTTACAATTAAGGAATTGTCTCTGCACCCCTCCCATTCTCCTGGGACTCTCATGGACACCGCCACTCTGGCTGTGCAGCATTCCAGAGCTGAGGAGCTGCCCATTATCCCCTGCTTCATACCTGTGTGCATGTCCATGGAGCTGGTCCTCAAGAGCGCCTCCTCACTGACCGTCCTCCAGCACTGGTAACCTGTCTCACAAAGTGCCAGACCATCACAAGTGCATGGTTCCGCTTTCCCCAACTAGACATAGCTCTCAGGAGATGCCAAAGGATGGTCTCAGTCCTTGAGGTAGTAACCCACCTACACCCAGCCTGTGATTATAGAATAAAGCTAAACTTCTATTTCCTTGGCAGGAGTCTGACCAAGCTATTTGCTGGAAATTTCCATGCCTACCTGCATAACCTGTGTTCCAGACATTTTTTGAGATTTTTCCCAACATATTCTGGTTACTAATCTCTCATGTTCTTCTAACAACACTTACTGTCTGTCTGTCTCTCTCTCTTTCTCTCTCTCTCTCTCTCTCTCTCTCTCTGTCTTCCTCCCTTCCTCCCTCCCTCTCTGTTTTCTTTTTAGACATGAGCTCAGATACATTTTTTTCTGTTGTTATGTCGGTCCGGTGTCCCAAGGAAGAAGAGGAGTCTGACTGGATTTGGAGGGTCGATTTATTAAGCCGCGGTTAAAACAGGCTAGCCAGGCTAGGGACGCAGTCCAATGCAAAGTTAGGAGCTGCTACCCCGAACTAGTTTCACACAGAGTTTTTAAAGGCAAAAACCACACACAGGTGGTCGGGGATGGGGGGAGCTCGTTGCCTAAGTTACAGCCAATCGGGTGCTGACAAAACCACTAGTCCAAAGTAAGCAGGAGTTGTGGTATTTTTTGATTGGCTCAAGCTAGGAAGGTATGTTATGTCTGGAACATGGCCTAGCTTCGAGTTAGGAAGGTACATTATGTCTGGAACATGGCCCAACGCTTCCAGGATGTTGGGGTTAGGTAAGCAGGATGTTAGTTCATGCTTCAGGGGTTGTGCTACATGCTCTTTTCACTGATTGGTTGTTCTGGGCCTGAGGGGGAATTCCAGATCAGGTAGAACATGGAGTCACTCTTGTCAGGGCTCTCTAGGGCCCTATACTGTTCCAATGAGGGTTGTCAAAAATTTCGGAATCCAGAGCCTGAGCTTTACTTTTGCCAGGAATGAAGTTGGAAATGTTGGTGTTTAAAACCTAGAAAGGAATGTAGGAGCTACATATCTAAAAAGGTCAGAGTTCTAAGGATTTAAAGAGGGGGGCGTAGGTGTGGCTTTTACTTGAGGAATGGGAGTGGTGGGAAAGGGTCCACAGATGGCAGGGCTGCCTACAGGGGCATGCCTATAGGCCTTGGGATGGAATACGTGGGATGGCTTGGACAATGAACATTTGGACCGTGACAGTGACATAGGTGAGATCAGAGGTCCATGATCAGTGGTCCATCCTCCAATTACCAATAAGCTTCAAGATTCCTATAGAATCCTGATATAAAATTAAAATTTTTTTTTTGGTAGTGGGGATTGAACCCAGGGGCATTCTCCCTCCAAGCTATACCCCCAACCCTATTTTATTTTTATTTTTGAAACAGTCTGGCTAAGTTACTGAGGGTCTTGCTAAGTTGCGGAGGGCGGCCTTGAACCTGCAATCCTGCTGTTTAAGCCTCCCAAGTACTGGGATTACAGGAATGTGCCACTATGACGCCTGGCTTAAAATTAGATTTTTCCACCATGTAAGAAAGTAGATCTTTTTTTCCAACTTTGATGAGCGTGTGTGGGGAAAACAGACTAATTTGAGTTGGAAAACTTCAATAACATCCCATTTCTTTCTCTCTGAGCACATGGAGACTCAATCATGCTGACTGCATTCCTGTTTCAGCTGTGCTCAGTTTGTAGCAACGATTACCAGGCTACATTGAGCAGGACTATTAGCGTCTATGTTGCCTTGAGAACTTGCCTTCTAACAGGATTATCTGGAAAGCAAAGACAGATTTATATAAGATGGATTATCTTTCTTTGGAGCTTACATGATTGGATTCAATCATCTAGACTCAATTAGATATCCTCTGAAAAGGCAGCTTGTGAATTCTAAGCAAACTATAAGAGGCCATAAGTACAGTGCACAGAACAATAGCTTTAGATACAAACAAGCTCTGACACCTGTTTTTCTGGCTTGGCATTTTCATCTGGAAAATAATGACATTAAATATATTTTTTTCCAGCCAGGCATAGCGGCATATGCCTGTGATCCCAGTACTTGAGTGGCTGAGAGGAGGATTGCAGGTTCAGCTTCATGAGACCCTGTTTCAAAATGAAAAATAAAGAACCAAGGGTGTAGCTCAGTGGTAGAACACCCCTGGACTCAATCTCCAGTGCCACACACACACACACACACACACACACACACACACACACAATACACACACGATATATAGATAGATACACACACGATAGATAGATAGATAGATAGATGATAGATAGAAAGATAGATAGATAGATACACACACACACACACACAAACATATACATAGTGAGGTTCAACACCTTTCACACATTTGCTGATCATTTAGCTATCTTCTTTTGAATTCTTCATATAAAACCTTTCCTACTCTGTTTTCTGACCTTTGTGCTTTTTGTGCTTTTGTTGTCATGGATTTTACTTTTTTATACATTTTAAGCCCTTCTGTCCATTTTTATTGTCCTACACATTTCCCAGTTTTTAGATTTACCCATATATTTATTCTTTCTTGTTCTTTATTTCACCATGTTTCTTTGTGCTTCCTGTCTGAAAGAACTAAAGAATTCCTGTTGGCATTTCTTTGGTGTGAGTCTATTAATGAGTAATTCTCTCAGTTTCTTTTTTCATCTGAAAATATATTCATTTAATTTTGGCATTAAAAAGCTCGTTTAGGTGGGTATGGAATCCTAGTACAGTTTCTGTCTTAAGTCTGACATTAGATGTCATTTTCATGCTTGTGGTTCTCTTCCTTTGGTTGAGAATTCAAGTGGTCTTGCTGCTGTTTTGAATTTAATGCAGCTTTTCCCTCTAGCTTTTATTAATATTTTCACTTTGTCTTTGATTTTTAGCAACTTTGGTTTAAAAATTACACTTGTATATTCTTTTTGGTGTTTAATTTGCATGGGGTTTATGGCTACATTTGTGGCTAAATATTATGTAAAATTCTGTCATTTTATCTTCGAATTTTTTTGCTGCATCATCCATTTTTTTTTTTGTCCTCTTACCCCTCTGCCTTCTCCTTCTCCTTTTAAAATTTCAAAACCAGGCATGGTAGCACATGCCTGTAATCTCAGAACTTGCGAGGCTGAGACAGGCGGATTGCAGGCTCAAGGACGTACAGAGCAAGATTCTCAGCAACCTAGCAAGATCCTGTTTCAAAATAAATAAATAAATAAATAAATAAATAAATAAATAAATAAATAAAAGGCTGGGGGTATAGCTCAGAGGTAGAATGATCCTCAGTTCAATCCTGATACCACAATAGAAAAAAATCTGAATATTAAATATTTTACTATTTCCCTTGTCTTATCGCGTGTGTGTGTGTGTGTGTGTATGTGTGTGTGTGTGTGTGTGTGGTGCCAAGGATTGAACCCAGGGTCATTCTACCTCCTAGCTACACCCCCAGTCCTATTTTTTATTCTCTATTTGGAAACAGGGTCTCACTAAGTTGCAGAGGCCTCACTAAGTAGCTGAGGCTGGCTGCAAACCTGTGATCCTTCTGTCTCAGCCTCCCAAGGACTGGTATTACAAGTGTGTGCTACCACACCCGACTTTTCTTATCTTTTTACAAAGATTTTTTAAAAAATTTTCAGCCGGGCATGGTGGCGCACACTTGTAATCCCAGTACTTGGGAGGCTGAGACCAGAGGATCTGGGTTTGAGGCCAGCCTCAGCTACTTAGTGAGGCCTTCCGCAACTTAGTGAGACCCTGTTTCCAAATAAAGAATAAAAAATAGGGCCGGGGGTGTAGCTCAAAGGTAGAATGCCCCTGGGCTCAATCCCTGGTACCACAAAAAAAAATTTTTTTCATCCTCTTCTCTCTGTGCTTTATGCTGGATGTTTTCTCTATATCAATGTTTTGATTTATTAATGCTTTAATCAGTTGCATCTAATATACTATTAACTTTTAAATTTCATTATATACTTTTCAATTGTAGAATTTCCATTTGAAGTACAGTGTGATATTTAAATACATGTATACAATTTGCAATGATCAAATCAGGGTAATTCACATTTCTGTCTCCTCAAATATTTATCATTCCTTTGTGTTGAAAACATTCAAAATCCTCTTTTAACTATTTTTAAATACAAAATAAATTAGTGTTAGTTACAGTCACCCTGTTATGTAATGGAACACTAGAATTTAATCCTATTAACTATATTTAAATACTTATTAACTAACCCCCCATCTCCACTCCTCCCTCCCCTTTCTACCTTTAGTCTATTCTCTTCTTTGCTTTATATATTTGCATGCTCCAGTGTTAGGTGCACATGTTGTTATAATTTTATATCTTCTTGCCAAATTGCTCTCTTAATCATTATATAATGTTCTTCTTTGTCTCTTTTTACAATGGAAATTCCCTTATATGTGACTTGACACTTATGTGACTTGGCACTTTTACTCCTCTTAAAAGTATCTCTTTGTCTTTGACTCTTAACAGTTTAGTTATAATATGCCTCACTTTTCAGATCATACCTCTTTGGAGATCCTTGAGCCTCTTGTATCTGGATGTCCATTTCTCTTCCAAGACTAGGGAAGTTTTCAGCAATTATCTCATTAAATAAGCTTTCTGTCCCTATCTTGCACTTTCTCCTTCAAGAACCTCCATTATGCTAAAATTTGTTACTTAATGGTGTCCCACAAGTCCCATAGACTGTCTTTTTTTTTTTTTTTTTTGCGGTACCAGGGATTGAACGCAGGGGCGTTCTACCTCCGCGCTACGCCCCCGGCCCTATTTTTTTTATACTTTATTTTGAAACTGGGTCTCACGAAGTTGCGGAGGGCCTCACTAAGGAGAGAGAGAGAGAGAAAGAGAGAGAGAAAGCTGAGGCTGGCCGCGAACCCGGATCTTCCGGTCTCCGCCTCCCAAAGTACTGGGATTACAAGCGTGCGCCACCACACCCGGCCCCCATAGACTGTCTTTACTCTTTTTCATTTTTTAAAAATTTCACCTCTACATAATTTCAAAAGATATATCTTCAAGTTCAGACAGTCTTTCTTCTGCTTTAGTCTGCAGTTAAAGCTCAGTATTACAATATTTTAAAAATTTTATCATTGAATTCTTCAGCCCCAAGACTTCTGTTAGATTCCTTTTGTGTAATAACTACATTAATTTTTTCATCTAGATCATGATATTGTTCTTGGTTGTATTGAATTGTATATTCATATTCTCTTTTATGTAGGAGAGTTTCCTTAGGATTATTATTAATTTTTGTTTTGTTTGTTGTTTGATTGTTGGTGTTGGGGATTGAACACAGGGGTATTCTACCTCCAAGCTACAGCCCCAGCCTTTTATTTTTTTAATCAGAGTGTCACTAAGTTGCTGGAGCTGGCCTCAAACCTGAGATCCTAACTCAGCCTCCCAAGTACTGGGATTACAGGTGTGCACCATCTGTCTTTAAGATTATTTTTATTTCATTTTCAGACAATTTTTAAATTGTCATTTCTTTGTTATTAAGTACCAGGGAGTTGTCTTCCTTCGATGGTGTCATATTCCCTTGATTTTCTTTTCATGTTTCTCTGTCCCTGTGTGGATTTCTGTGCCTCTGATGAAATAATCACCTCTTTCAAACTTCACAGAGTGATCACTGTGGGGAAAGACATTCGTCTAAACATGGGTTTCAGTGTGCTCATAGGCAGGAGTGTGACGCAGCCACACATCCTTCGTGTAGTTTCTTCAAGCCCCATTGGATGAAGCATCACAGAGTGGTAACTCTAGACCCTGGGATGGTGGGACTCAGCAGTAGCCCAGAGTCTGTGACACCAGATGCAGCAGTAGCAAGGACCTCAAGACAGCAGAGCACAGCAGAGAATGGCAAAGCACTGGGTCCTGGGGGCCAGGAAGAAGCCAGTGATCACCCCAGTCCCCAAGGACAGGGTTGTCTCAGCAACTCAGTCTCAGGTTGGGGGGGTGAGTCTGGTTACTGAGAGGAAGGATGTTATAATTGTTTATCCTGTAGGTGGGTGTCTCAGCTCAGACAGTGCTCTGTTTCCCAGGGATGTGGGTGCCACGTCAACTCAGCGCTGTGATGTTGGGCTGCTTTACCCTGGGAGGCAGAGCACAGCCTCAGCTCTGACCCTGAGGAGCAGGGTGCATAGCACCTGCAGGATTGGGAAGGTAATGGATCAGTTGTGCCAAGGCATTAATACTCTGGGAGATAATACACATTTTCAATTTTCGGTTTTTATACTGAAATTCCCATTTTGCCATCTGATTTCTGGAACACACCAATATCAGTTATTTCAAAGTCCATATATAATAATTTCAAGTTGAATCTCCAGTGAGTATATATCTATAACCTGATTTTACTCATGGTTTTCAGTCCTGTATACTTAGTAATGTCTATCATTTATTTACACACTTCATGTATACTTAGCAATGTTTATCATTTATTTATTTATTATTTATTTATTTATTTATTTGTAGTACTTGGGATTGAACACAGGGGTATTCTACCTCTGAGCTGCACCCCTAACCCTTGTTACATTTCATTTTGAAACAGGGTCTTGCTAAGTTACCAAGGGTCTCACTAAGCTGTTGAGGCTAGCCTTGAATCTGAGATCCTCTGGTCTCAGCCTCACAAGTACTGGAATTACCAGCATGCACCACTGTGTCAGGCTAGTAATGTTTATTGACAGACAGTGGGTATGATAAATTGTAGAGATATTTTAAGACTCTAAATAATCATATATTTTAGAGAGAATTCATATTTGTTTGGCAGGTAAGTAACAGGAAGATTGATTTTAACTTGATCAGGGATCTAGTTGATGTCATGCCAGCCTTTGTTATTTTTGAGGGCATCTATTGTCCTTCTAGAATTAAAACTGAAAACTATTACAAATGACTCAAAATTTTAAAACGGCTCTATTTTAAAGATCTTATTGGCCGGGCGTGGTGATGCATGTTTGTAATCCCAGTACTTTGGGAGGCGGAGACCGGAGGATCCGGGTTCACGGCCAGGCTCAGCTCGCTCGCTCTCTCTCTCTCTCTCTCCCTGTCTCTCTCTCTCTCTCTCCCTCTCTCTCTCTCTCTCTCTCTCTCTCTCTCTTTCTCTCT